>JAKUCV010004655.1:0-27821 GCA_028386065.3 Turnera subulata
GATTGATCTAGCACCCAGAACATGTTAATAACCTGGTCTGACCCCTAGCTTGTCCAGTGACAGGGCCCGGAAGATAAAATTTGATAATAATAAGCATTCTTTTGGTCTTGGCTCAGTTATTTGTCTGGTTGTATCTTGTTATGATTTTGCTGGAATTTTACTTCGAAAGTATTGTGTTGTCTGCATATTACTGTTTATCCTTCGTCGGTGAGCACTTCGGACTCACCCCTCGCCTGCGGGGTTTCATCCCGTAGGATGAGTTGCTCGTAGTACAGGTACGTGGTTCGGCCAGCTGCTGTTTCTACTCCACCAGACCCCGGATCCATACCCCCGCTGCATCTCATTCTAAGTCTTCCGCTGCTGATATTTTATATGATGTTGCATTATATATTTCTGCTACTGCTGTTGTGGTTTGAATAATAGTCCCCGGGAACGGGTGACGGATGTTGTATTTGAGGTTACTGGTATTGTATTATATTTTGTAATGTATGTACTGTCTGCTATTGTAGCAAGAACAGTTCTCGCATGTGTTTACCGTGTACGGTATATACGGGTCAGGACGTTTCATTTTGGATAAACAAACCCAAAATAAATTTTTCGATGAAAGAGCAAATCATCATTTTTTTACGCCGAAATACTAAGTAAAATGAAGAAAAGTAGAGTAGTATTGTGTTTTATTAAAAAACTAAAAAGATGATGGATATGTGAGCTCTAGCCTTTAGGTCAGTTGTATCTCCTTAACCTTGTAATTTTGTCGTCACCAATTTTCCCCATGAAACCATTAAATCCTTTTGGCTTTGACTTGTTAGATTTACAAATTTATGCTAGAATAACATGATTGTAATATTTCTCATACGTCTTCTAGGATTATAATATTAGCATATTCATTTTATTTCTTTTTGTAACGTCATCAGCCATTATAGTTGCACATACTTAGATACTATTGTACTGGATTTAATTGCTTATGTACGAGTTAAACAGAAATGAGCATACAAAATTTATAGGTTGTATTTGTAAGTTGAGATTTCATTAGTACACATATTAGAAAAATAAAAAAAACACATAAAATTTAATATTACAAAAAGAAAAATGATAAGAAAAATAGTAGTTTGTTGCAACCGACTGAAATTACTCGGATCCGCTGCATCTTGGCCTTTTAGTTAATTTGTAGTACCACTTTGCCCGCTCAAATCACACCGTTAAAGAAGCATCTGATACTGATATATATACCTTTATCGAACAGAAAAAACGTGGGCGTCTTGATGACTGGAGAACCATACGAACAGTATAAGCCGAGTACCGCAGACAATCGAATCCAAAATAAATCAAAGCAAGTTTGAAATTTTGAATGAAGGACAAACCAAAATAAAATCGCGCCAGTAAGGCATCCAAACGAAGCACCAAAACACTTCTTTTCGGTTACTCGCGAAACATTTCTCACATACACACACAAAAATCTGTCGGCTCTCTTTTTTCAAATTCCAGAAGAAGAAAACCAAACCAAACAGGGCAACAGCCAAAAAAACCTCACTCCCAAAAAGAAATGTCGGCCACGAGATCGAGCTCGAAGAAGCGAGTTGCCGAGTCGGCACTCAAAAAGCCCGAGTCCAAATTCGGCGGAGTCGAGGACGAATTCGATCCCGATCTCTCCAGGTTCGTTCGTCTTCGAATTCTTCATTACGTTTCCTAGTTTTCTTCTTCTCTCTCTGTTCGTCGTGGTTCTATTTTCCTGTTCCGTTAATCGGAAATCGAAAACTAAGAAAAAAAACGGTTGAAACTACTTTTTCAGTGATCTTAAGGGGATAATGTCGGCGCTGCAGCAGATCAAGGAGAAGGCGCAAAAGGACGGCCAGAAGAAGAACGAGGAGACGATCTCCAGGTGAGCTGACTCGCTTTTCCTTTTCCTAGATCTGATTCGCTGAACTCGTTATTCTTTGAGATAAAGAGCTTGATCTTCTGGACTCTGCTTGGTGAAGTGGAATTCTGAGTGTTTTGCGTTTGTTGTTGATGAAACGACCTTCACGTGAAACTAAACATGTGCAGATTCTGTTTGGTAACTTCGTTTTGGATTTTCTCATAACTCGAATTTGGTTGTTTTGCAAAACCTTACTCGTTTTAGTGATTCAAACCTGTCGTCTTTGCTATGTGAAGAAATTTGATTAATTAAGTGTGTAATCTGCAAAATTGGAGCTAGTGTTGCTAAAAAATACAGATAGAAGTTCATAGATTCGTTTCTAGCTTTAATTTGTGGAAAATTTGGTGGTTTTTGGTGATAGCGTGGCATCGGAGGTCAGGACGATGATGGACGAGTTGAAATCCAAGATCGAGAAGGATAGGTAAACTTGAAATGAAATAGATCCTTGTTATTACGATAAAAGTGCACAAGTTCACATTGTTATTGTGTTCTGTTCAATGTAGGCAAAGTTTTGCCAAGTCGCTTTCAAAGAGCTCGAAAGAGGTAATATGGAATATGTAGCAGCAATGTTTCAATTTGTTTGTGAGCTTCGGTTGACATAAACTATGTTTCTGATAATGCGAATTGGAGTGCATGTAGAGTGAGAATTTCCTGAAGAGTGAGACTGCCAAGTTCCAGGAGATCCACGAGAAATTTTGCAAGGACAAGGAGGCTCATATGCAAAACATAAAAGGTACTTGTGGCTCACTGGTCATATACCCAGACCCAGACCCAAACCCAATAGCTTTCTTTTTAAACTGTTGCTGAGATGTTCGAGTATAGTAGGACTTTTGAAAGAAATTGTTATATCCTACTCCGCATTTGGAATGTGTGTATGGCGCATTGAAGTAGAGTATAGGCAATGAATTTTCCTTGAGAGAATGAGTAAGCTTGATTATCGATTGTACGTTTCTGTTGTCTTAAGCATTAACATTTGGGATTCCTTGGACACCAACTGTTTTTACTTCCTCTCGGTACCATTTTTTTGTTAATTGTAGAATATACCTTCGCTTCCTTTTGGATTTCGATCCTCTATGTTTTATTTTGAACAGCATTCATTCACTGTAAACACGAATAGCACAGGCGTCAAAAAAGCATTCATTCATTTCGGTCCTGTATGTTGGTTCACACTCTGCAACAATTAACTGTGCATGTTTGGCCGGGGGGCTGGTTTCACATTACACGATAGCTTTTCTTTTCAGTTGAGTAGAATTCCTTTTCTCTGTCCAAGGACAAGCAAGAGCTATGCATAATTCGAGTGGTTTAAGGGCTTAACTTTCCTGATGAAATGATACTTTTTGTTTTGGAAGAGTATAATATAAGCAAACATTGCTTGATCAATCTTGGTCAACTTTATGACTGACAGCTAATGTTTCCGGCACCTGCAGATACTATTTCCAAATTTGAGGAAGACAAGCAAAGGCTATTCGCACGATATGAACAACTCAGTGAGCACCATGAAGCAAGACCTTTTTGTTTTCCTTTTTTAACTACGATGGAAATGCACTAACTCTGTTTTGGGTCATTATCAGAGAAGAAAGAGAAAGCTTTGCTGTCTGAGCATGAAAAAGCTTGTAATGATAAAATTGCTAAATTGGAAGAGTCTTTGAAAAAGAAAAAGCAGGTAAGTCAATTGTTTAATTACCACATTGTCGAATATGTACCTCCTCGATGTCAGTATTTGTTGACAGTTTTTTTACCATGAAACCGAACAGGATGGCAAAACTTTCAGCATTCTGAGGAAAACTCTTGGCTCGTTCCTGGAAAACGCCTCAGACGAGGACTTCCCACCAGATGATTGAGGCCTGTGCTTCTTTGCACGCTGCAATATGACTGCATTTTTAAAGCTTGGATAGATAAGTACCTCTCTTTTGCCAAACTCTAGCAGCTGTAACATCCTGCCCGCAGAAAATGTGTGTACTGTACTGACTATTTCTTTTTCTGCTCTCGTCTTTTACCCTACTCAAGCGTTATATGGGCTTACTTTTTGGATGACAAGTTGCAATAGGATCGTGTTACAGGAGAAAATTTCCTGATGCAAATTACTTGTTAGCTTAGTCCGGTTATCGATATAGTAATTTTCCTATGTATGTTGCTACTGGTCTGATATTCTGCCACTGCATAGCGCACTTTGACTCTTGTGTAACCCAGTAGCGGCATCCTAACCCACTTCCCATAGTCAAAAGTGATTATAGAGGGCAGGTGTGGGGTGAGATACGGAGTCCTGTTGCCAACGGGTTTGCATGAATATATTATCAGCTTTTCTCGAATTTTCCCTATTGCTCGAGTCAATTTACGTTCATTAAGTGGGTTGTTTATCCTCATTTGTCAATGAAGATAGTATTCAACGTGGCGATAGAAATGATGATTCTTTGTAAACATGATGTAATACGTTGAAACTTGGAAAGAAGTCAGTCTAGAGGTTCTAGAATGGATCATTGTTGTCATTGAGAATTTTCCATATGACGAATTCTTTATTTTTTGGTACATAAGAAGGCAAACTGGGTGGGAAGAACTCATGACCTATTGGATGAATTCTACGAGAAATCCCGCTAGCCGCGAATTTTTTATTTGAAAACGAAAAGTATCATTTGAGAGTGGGTAAGGAAAGCCATGTTGGGCTGGTTACAACTCTCGTAGAGATGAGGAAAGCATTTCAGGGACAGAAATCATCAAAAGAGAGACTATCTTCATCGCAAATTTGCAAGATCCATGCCCTCAAAACTGTTCGTTCTCTCTCGTTCATTGACAAACCCAATAACGTTAATGGCTTCCCACCAAATCAATTCAATATCGGAAAATGTAACGCGATGCCTCCCTTTCAGATATGGAGCATTGGGTCTATGAAGCCACAATCACTGGATTAGGGGCTTATGATGATCAAAGTCAATAGGAGCCAGTTTAGTGGGCTCAAAATTGAAAACGGAATACTAAGAACTAATTGATTGGCTTGCGAAACGTCGGTCTGCCGCCCAAACGCTCTCGGCTCTGACATTGTTCTTTACTTTTGAATGTAAATATGCAAAAAAGATGCAAGTATAATGTCGAGCACATTACATGTAAATAATAACTGTTCATTTCTAATCAATCTACCTGAATTTTTTTTGGAAACCAATGGATGCACCGTAGATAGCTTTCTACATTTAGATTCTACCTTGACTCATACAAGCGAAGATGACACACGGAAGAATCATGGCAGTTGCTATTCCTAATCAGCTCAATGGACTGGCTGGCTCATGCTGGAAGCTGCATAGCATGAGCTGCATCCTCGCTGCTTACTTCATGCAATGCAACTCTAAATCAGTTGGTCAGGAGCAAGCTACAGGCTGGCCAAACTATTCTACATTATGAAACAAAAAAAAAATCACCTTGCTTATTAAGGTATTCTTCAACATCTTGCAACCCAGTTTAGGTTCACTACTCTACGAACACTAAATGCTCGATTTTTTGTACAATGATTTGCAACTCCTGCTAAGGAGTGGCTCTACAGACATTACTTTGAGCAGTATGTCAGAAAAGTACATGGAGCCAACCAATGTGTCACAGGTTCAGTTACCCGAACCCACCACAGTCCTATCCAATGTAGGATGCCGTCACAAATCTTCTCACCTGCATTGTCGAGGATACAAGAACTCCAAGGAAGCTGGTTAGTGAACAGGGTCTGGGCGACCCTGAATTTCAGACCATAGCGGCCGCTTGTTGTGTGGCTGCAAAAACCAGACAAAATCAGACTTTAAACTACACCGCCATATTCAAAACAATACCAATTGCTACCAATTGATCACAAAAAAGTACTGAATAATATTCCATTTCATGCAGTACCTCTCTAAAAATGGGTGAAAAATCATCAACAACCCAATCAATGGTTATCCTAAGGTTCTTGAGCCAATAAGAATTATAACTAGTTCAGAATTTTTTCAGATTTCTAATACTGCAGCAAAAATTATATGCATCATAGTGGCAACTAGGCAGTGGTTGGTCACAGATACAAGAAACCTTGTTCTGAATGGCAGCCTCACAAAGGCATTGGAAAACATAGACATAATCTAACTTCAAAGGGAAAAACGGTTTGCAAAGAGAATGTCATGCCAAACCAATCACATACTCCAATTTCGGTCACAAAACGGCAGGAGGAACATCGGACTGATGAAGCTCCGTGTGGGTACATCAGCAACACAGTACAACTACCGCAGTTAACCAGTCCAACTTCACGCTCTGAAAACAGGAAAGATTTTCAATACTCAATAAAGCCAATGAGAAGCTACAGATGTCGAAAGAATGATGCCAAGAACTCCTATCTAGTAAGAGATGAGATGGATAATAACTCGAACAACCAAATGAATGTTTAGCTTAGAATAGAAGAGAAAGAAAGGAGCAACCTTCTAGTACAAAATTGACAGTCTGACAACATGAGCATTGAACATGTCGGGTCCCTTTTGGATAGGTAAGCAGACGACGGCAAGAACCACAAACCATTTGAGCCATTTCTGCAGCGACTAAAAAACATCTCAGAATATCAGGACACCCTTCAACAAAATATTCGATGCTTCAAACACCACTTGTGTAGCAGAAACCATCAAAGTAACACTCGGCTACTGCAAGTAAATATAATTGAGAACTAACAAATTGAATCATGAAGCAGAGACATTCATCCTTCATAGATTGAAAATTCGTCCCCAGACAAGCTCTTTGCAGCACATTTTGGCAAGTGTATAACAGACATTGGTTGGATACCACTGCCTCCTGATAACAATCAGTTCATATACCAACAGAAAAACCATGACATGAAGCTTCACAAAAATTGGAACATAACCTAAGTTGGAATATATCAATCTACTGTCTCCATGGCATTGAAAACTCCAAGTTATCAAAGATTACTTCACAACTGCTAAAAGACTCCAACTTGAATAAACATGGGTACACAACCCGAAGCATCTAGAAAGATACAGAGGCCAAGAATTCAAATTTTCGATTCCCTTATTAAAGAGCACATCAGCAACATGTACCATAAAGCATAAGTAAGTCCTGCTAACAAAATGGTATCTTTGGGGGAATTAAGGAAACTAATTTCAAAGAGAAGCGAGAACATAGAAATTTAGTTAGACTACGCTAATGAGACGCTCGTCGGCAAATTATAGAGGTAATTGCGGTTATGTGAATGGGAGTCACCTGACGGAGGCGGAGGGTTAGGAGGCAGGGGGTGGTTAGATGGCGGCGCGGGTGTTGTTGGCTCCAGAGGGATGGATTGCCATCCTGGCGGTGGCCCTTCATCATCATCTTCTTCTTGCTCTTCTTCCATGGCTATGGCTTCGGATTTGGCTTGGGCTACGGCTTTGGTCTCCACAGATTCTTCCATTCTCTTTCTCTTTTCTATCTACTCTTACTAGAATTGAGTAAGAGTGGGAATGCCCGCATCAACTGCGACGACTGTTGTTCTATTCTGCTGGTTATATATATTAAATTAAATACGTCCTTATGACAAAAAAAAAACTTATGACAAATTGTACTTTACTTTCTTCCCTATAAAACGAAAATTTAATTAAAAAAAACATCACATTTTGGCTTATAAATCAAGATCAACTAATTTATAGACAGATTGATAAATAAGTTCGCATAAAAATAATTTTGGACTCAAGAATAGAAAAAAATTAGCTTATGTTTCCGTTAGAAGTTTATTTAAAGTTTAACCATTTTTTTTCTTTTACAACTAGCTTGTTAACGCATTTTTAGTCATAAGTTGAATATTATCTTATTTAAAAGATCTTATTAGCTTAGTTTGTGCAGTAACTCATAAAATTAAGTCATAAACAAAAGCAATGTGATGACTTATGTTCTATGATTACAGTGTTAACATTAAATCCAAATTGCATCCCATACTTTAGGATTAACGTTTCTTGTTAATTCTAACATTTACAACTTTGAAGTTACTACATATATTATTAGATTGTGTCTTTTTACTTCTCGAGTTTGTTTATGCAATCCCGCCCCACAAATTATGATTAATAATTTAAAAATAAACTTAACTTCCTACTTCTTTAATTATAGTTTTTACCAATTAAAACTAGTATTTTTTATAGTAAAACTAAATAAAAATCATAAACACATGTAGATGTGTTGCATAAAATAACCAGTATCATAGATTAAAAAAAAAAGAAATAACCAATATCATAGGTTTTTTAAAAAAGAGATAACCAATGTCATCATACTGACTCCATCTGAAAACTTTTGTTGTTCTTTGGTTAGGGCTTATATGGATTTCACTAGAGAAAAAAAAAAAAAACATGGTGGCATTCACCGTCTCATATCAATGACATGTTTATCTAAGATAATTTTGGTTCCATCTACAATTTTGAAACAAAATATTATAGTGTAATTTCCAATTGTTGTATTTAGAACAGTCAGGAGATTAGATTGTATGATTTAAGATAATGTTGTTTTTGGTTGATGGCTGGCTATATTTCTTATTACCTTTCCCTGCAACTCTCATGATTACCGGTTTCCACTTGGATGCTCTCTTCATATTTGCGCCCAGAGGTAGCCCCGAGGTACTTGAAGGGGAATTTCTCTGCTTTACAAAACAATGTCTGTCAAATATTTTGTCCTCCCCGCCTCATTGTTGATGCCAATCAAAGCACTTTCGTAAAAATTTATGCTGAGGCCTGAAAGGATTTCAATTACTTCAGTGGACCTGCTGCAACATCCTTACATCAGTGGACGTGATGTATAATTTGTAAATTTGATTAGTCATCTGTATTTTGTTATTGCCTGTACTTAGGAACAATTTGTAGAGTTGGTCATTGTTTGTAGGGTCACTGTCTCAATGACAACCATCTGGCTGCACTTTCCAACTCAATGATTTAAATAAACTCTGCAATTCTCATTAAAAAGATCCCTGTTTAATTATCTATTTCTGTTTTCTAGGTCACAAAGTCGATTATTTTGACTTTGAACAATTGACTTTGATTACAAAATAAATAAATAAAAATATTTTTTCAAATAATCGCAAGCGTCATTCTTTAAATACTTCTGCGTCAAAGCAGATTAATTATTATGGTTATACATACCACCGCCCAAAGTTATCGGGGATAGTTGGGTAAAAAACTTGGAGTTTGCTAATTTAATGATGCAATTGCCAAGAAATTAAACAAAATATAAATTTTATTTAAAAATTTCCTGCTTTTGGGAATCAACGATACGCAACCGTATAATCTTCACACGATTTTATGTTTAGTAATAGAACTGGCAGGAAAGTATGAAAAAAAGTTCGAACAAAGTGATCGAGTCAAATTTGAATGATGCATTGTTATCGTAGCGAATGAAACAAGAGATGAACAAGAAACAACATCACTAAATTTGGACATTCAAGGATGTTCAAATAAAGGACATAGAAGAATGTTTACATATAAACCTATGTTACAGGGAAGCTCTCTCTCACCGTCCAAATGATAAATTATATGTGATATTTTGAGAATAATCGAACAAAACAGCTTTGATAACATATTTATAATGTGTAACATCGAATGGTATGGGGGACTACTATCGACAAAAAAAAAAAAACTAAACAGGATAGGTGTAAAGATTTTAAGGATAAGTGAATGAATCATTGTTTAATTTTTTTGTTTCTTTTGTTTCGTGAGATTAAGACATCTGTCATTCATATGCATAGTCATCCCAATATTCAGGTCCACGTGCATGCGTGAGGGGAAAGAGTGTGGGTTTTGTTTTGTTTCTTTTGAGATCTCTTCTTTTTCTATTATTTACTTTGGGAGGTCTGGTTGGCTTCATCTGGTTAGTTATTTTTATGTTTTATTTTACTTTACTGTTTTATTTTACTTTACTTTTATTTAATAAATATTCTTAATGGCTTACAGTAATGGAACATCCTGGTAGGAAGCTGTAAAAAATTTTACGAATAGATATATCTAAAATAGCTATATCTAAAATAGCAATATCAAAATAGCAATATAAATAGCAAATATATTTTTTATAGATAAATATTTTATAAATAGGATATGTTGATAATTTTAAAATTATTTTATGTAGTAGTAACATTACGGTTATAAATAAAAGATGTACCAATAATAAAGCACCATTCAGTCTCAATTCAGTCACAGGCTATCACTTTAGGAAAACCCAACGTCATTCAATCACAGCCCGTCAATTTAGGAAAACCAACCCTAGCTTTCATATAAGAGTATAATACGTATAATATAATAATGAATATAAATGATTGGATAGTTTTGAAAGGTTTAGGTATTAACCAAAACTATGACGTTTCGTTTTTTTTTTTTTTTGGTAGAAACGGGGGCTTAGCAGCCCAGTATTATAGAGAAATTAAATCAGAAACACAAGCCCGGGAATAAGAACATCCCGTGAAGTCTGCCTGAAAAACATCAAAACAACATAATGGTGCAGAATCAAACAAACTAAGGCCAGCTGATGGTAGTGAGGCCTGCACTGCAAGACGATCAGCAACCTTATTGCCCTCTCTGTAGGTATGGGACAATTCAACACACCATTCCTTAGCTAACAGAATGAAGATCTCCCTCAAGAGTGGCTCGCCCTGAGGATTAGACCGAGCTCGCAGCAACTGTAGTAAGGATAAAGAATCAATCTCGAGAACAATCAGCCGGAAACCCCTACGCCAAGCTTCACGCAAACCTAGTAACACAGCCCAGGTTTCTGCTTTGAATGCAGTACACCAGCCCACAGGCGCCATGAACCCAAAGAGCCAAAGTCCATTCCCATCATGACGTTTCGTTTTTTAACGCGTGCAGGACAAGAATTTAAGCGTTTAGGTGGACAATGGATTATACTGTCGCCCTAATTCGGTTGGGTATAAATAGGACCTTATGCCCCACCGCTACCCCGTCCACTCTATTTTTTCAAGATTAGGGTTTTGTATCATTGACCAGATTTGATCTGCCATGGATCAACTTCCTTCAGATCTAAAGCAGCTGATTCTGAATGCTTCCGGTCCTTCAGGTCTAATGAGGGAGAATCGTTCCAAGAAGAAGGAGAATCCTTCCAATAAGGAGAGGAATCGTTCAAAGAAGAAGAATTTCGTTCCAGATCCAGCGAGGACTACTCCGGCGGGTCCCCAATCTCTAAAGATTTGGGACGACACGCCCATTGATTTTCAAGAACTGGCCAGATTCTTTCGTGCCCGGCGTTGTGGTGAAACCGGGAGGGATGCTCGACGAGTCGTGGATCGTATTGTTGCTGGGCTGAATCGTTTCTCTGGAATACTAGAGCGGGCTTCCTTCTTCAAAAGCCGAATCGATCTTGGTGACCTTCCACTCGATTTGGATGATTTTCCCTCCTTCATTACGACGCCGTCTTCTTTAGCCGAAGATGATTCTACGGCCCACGACGACAACAAAAATAATAATACTTCTACGGAGGAGGAGGTGAGCGTTTCTATTTCATATAGGAATTCTCCAGCTTTCAAAAAATTAACCCCGCATTTTGCTAGTTTGCCAACAACAGATGATGATGATGAGGATAAGAATAGAGGAGGAGGAGGAGGAGGAGGAGGAGGGGAGCGTTTCTATTATTTTCCTCTTCCTCCTCCGACTATTCCTACTGGCATGCCCGAGGGTCCGAGTGCTCCGGTAAAAGTCTTCAGGCCTGAGGAATTGAACGGTTGGGATTTCCGGGGTTTTCCTGTTAGGGATACCAACCTCAAGGGATTTGCCATGATAGAGGATTTCTTCTGCAAAAAGAATAAGTCCTGCGATGGTTCCGATGTGCTCATCAACAAAAGGCAGCAAAAAATCCACCGAAAAGTCCATGAATATTGTCGTTACGTTTCCCCGCGCGTAAGTACATCATATCTATCGTCCAATCTAATTAAACTACATACTAGTTTGATTCATTAACTGATCCAACCCCGCCCACCCCCTTCCTTATTCATCCGATGCATTCCCCCTTTATTAATTCAATAATATGCTATATATATGCATGATGTCAATTAATTATTGTTATAATCCTTCCTCGATCTAATTTATTTATTAATTTTCTTTTTGTCTTAATTGTTGTGTAGCGTTTTGAAAAAATTAAGATGCCTATTCCGAAGGAACTCCTGTCGGGCGATATATTGACGATCCTCCCTGTTTCTGAGCTTATTCTCGGGGAGAACTATGAGCCCCACCTCCTTTTGGCGTACAACTGTGCCGAAGCTGCTGTAGGATATTACAATTTGAGAATGGTTAGTAATTAATATATTTCATTTGTCTGTCTTTCTCTCTAGCTAGAAAATACTATATGGAGCACGATATATATATGTGTCGCTTAATTAATTCCCTTAATGAATTCCTTCCTTCCTTTGGTGTTAATTAGGGACAAAAACTGGTTCTTCTGGCAGTTACCAATGCCAATTATTTAACCATTGATCCGCCAGCCTGTTATGTAAAACTCTTGGCTTATGACTTGGTAACTGATCTCATTTGGACTTGCACAACTGAGGTTTGGTATCATCCCTCGTCTAAAATTAGTCCATATACTGTTGTATCTTTTCACCGAGAGGCACTCGCAGACGCCTATGCATGCCCCTACATTCCAGGTACCCAATAACTAATCCCTTGCACGCCAACAAATTAAACCACTATCTTATTCTCTTCTTCCACATCTGTTGTTGTTGTTGTTGTTGTTGTTTATACAACTAATTTTGTATATGTTCTCTCTCTCTTTCTGCATTCTTCAGTTGCTCTAGACGCATTAGCTCCCATGATTCCAGTTGCTGAGTTAGCTCTTCAGTTTTACAACGAAAAAATGGTTTGTTTCTTGCTATATCCCTTTACCTATATATATATATATATATGTAAACATATATATGTACACGCACACAATGTTCTCCTCATCTATCTTTGTTTTTAATTAATTGCTCACGTTCCCTTTTTTTTTTTCCTTTTTGTTGCTAGGAGAAAGATGTGAAGTTTTCAAAGGTCTCAGCCGTCTTTTTAGATGCAGCAACTAGAAGGAAACTTGTAATCATATTGAGTGGTGTAGACAAGCAGGAATCCCACTTCACTTATTTGACTGAGGTTTTTCTTCCCTATGGATTTGCATTTCTTCCCCATGGATTATTTCTTCCCCGTGGATCTCTATCTGGTTGTAAGGTGTTACGTTTTCTGGATGTACCACGAAACCAAGGTAATAGATAAGTTGCGGTGTCAGCAGCATCAGTCGTTTTTTTTTCGAATGAAGTTAATTTGACCCTTTTTTTCTTCTTTTCCCCTGCGTATATGTTGAGAGACAGATTATGATAATTTGCGTTTTCCTATTGTCAATTTGCGCTGCTGCTTTTTGACTCTCTTTCTTTTTGGATTGTAGCGGATTTAGATCTCAAGTTTGGACTTTACGCTGCAAAAGGTGTGCAATTTTGTCCTCTGCTTATGTTTCGAAATATATAACCTATCTGATGATTGATGTTTATAGCTATAGCTATTAGTTGTCATTCAATTCCTCTTTTAAAGAAGAAATTAACTTAACTGGCATGGAATGCTACAAATTTTATGCGGAAATTTTATGTGTCAATCTTTGTTAATTAATTGTTATGTTTGATTACTGATTTGTTTATAATGGTGTTTCTTTCGTTACGCGTGCAGAGAGAGTATCTGTTTCTCTCGATGATCCTTACCATTCGAAAATCATTGAGGAGGGTGCCAAGTTTGCTGTGAACTGTTACAATAATGGAGTAAAGGTAATAAGGCTCCCTCTTAACATACATTATTATTGGATCAATAATGCTTAAGTTACAAAGAGTTTTTTACTAATTTTTTTTTTTACAAAACATTGGCATGTGCACATTGGATCTCCACATCAGTTTTTTTTTCCATTTATTATTTCTAAATAAGAATTTTGGTTATCACAAAAATCTTTACCCAACAATCTTCATCTCTTTTCTTTTCAATTTTTTCCTCCTTCCTTTTTTAAATCTCTCTTTATCATCTTTTTATTTATTATATCTCCTTCCTCTTCCAAATTTATCTCATTATTTTTTTCAAGTTAATTGTTAAACCTTATTAGGAGGGTCGGGCTACTCTCCCGTAAATCTCAATCGCGCTTGTATTTAAAATTCCCAAAAGGAAAGAAGGAAAGTGCTAAATTTGTCAGTCAGCTTTGCTAGTTGAATGCCCTCCAATCCCCAAATCCCTGCAAACCAAAACCCTACCTTAAACTTGCAGTAATACGATGATGAGTTGAGTTGTTTCCTTGGAATATTGTTTTCCTGTGTTCTATGCAATTAAAACTGTTATGATATTTGTTCTTCACATTATTTAGGATTTCATAATTCAAGCTTTACATCATAGTCAAGGTTTTTTTCCCTGCAAATTCCTTTTAATCAGACGGTGTAAGCAATGCCTTGGTTTCTGCAGTTTTTTCATTATTAGACGAATAAGCAAAAAAGGATAATAACCTTCATGCTCCACCATGGCTTTTCAGTTTTTGGCTTTTGTTTAACTTTCTTAGATCAATGATTCAACTTGTCTTCATATTATAATCCATTAGATATGCATAATGTGTTGAAAACTTGTTGCAAATGCATGTTAATTTGCTTGGAGGATCCAGCTTTTGGAGATGTGAAACAGAAAGAAAGCATATATTAGTAGAAAAATGGAAATTGAAGAGGAAAGATCTCATAATCTTGAGATAATATTGTATTATAGTAAAAACTTTAATTTCAGAAATAATAAATGAAAAGAAGATGATGTGGAGGGGTCATAAAGTCATCCAATGTACATGTGCATGTTCGTAATAGTTTTTTGTAAGAAACTTATAGCATTATTGTTATTGTATCTATCTACCACCCTATTGTGATCCCTGCATCCTCACCTGGTACATGCGCTGCATGGTCAATTACAATCTTTAGTTACAGAAAATTCGTGTACCATAATATTTTTTTTTTCTCTTGATTTGGTTTACAAGGATGAGAGGCTGGAGTTCGTGAAGGTCGAGGGTGCATCTTTCCATCTGTCCTGGGGCAATACATACGAAATTACCTTCGAGTGCAAATATGAAGATGAATCAGAGGAGGAAGTTGAATCAGAGGAGGAAGTTGAAGCAGGGGAGGAAGTTGAATCAGATGACGCTGATTATCTCAAATATTTGTTCCCTGCTGTAGCTACAGTTATTCATGTTCAGGCCAATGATGGAGACTCTGCTTTCAAGTTGGTCATGTTTTTGCGGGGTTACCTCAAGGAGTAGTGTGAGGTTAAGTCTTCTCAAGTTATTCGTCGGGACACGCTAGGTGTAGGCGACGCTAGCAATGTTTTTCCTTTTAAATTATTTTTGGTGATCGTTGAATTGCTAACCTCTTTGAACGCCAGCACTTCTATTTCCTCATGATGCTGTTAATTTATTGTCTAAAAAATCTGTATGCGTGCAATGGCAATATGGAAAAAAACTAGGTGTGCCTGTTGTTTGTGTTTAGTCTTAACGCTCTTCTCTTTTTTATTTTTGGTTGAAGATGGGGATGCGGGAACTATATTGATGTTGTTAAAGTTTGCAAAAGCAAAAAAGGGTTAAGCATCCATAACAAGGAGTGTAAACGAGTCTGAGTCAAGCCGAATATTGCCGGGCTCGAGTCGAGCTCGTTAGAAAATATCCAGGCTTGAGCTCGACTCGAACTTGAACTCGATTGAGCATTAATTTTTGGGCTCGAACTTGATCACGTTAGACAATTAAAGTGCTTGAGCTTGGCTCGATTAAGCTTAGTAGTAGAAACTCGATCAAAATGCCAGATACAAGAATATGAAACAAAGCCAAAGCCAAGGTATATTTGTCATGTCAAAAGTCAATTTTGAAAAAGGGTTAAGCACATTTTGTATGCATTATGAAACTGAGACGTCTCGAACCGAATTTACCGTTATTCACAGTAAACACGTGGGACTATGTACTATTACAGAAACATGCCTGATATTTATTGCAACCCCAATAATATAACACAACAACAGTACCAGACATTGTCTCACAGAAACGTTAATACATCAACAGATAAAAACGGAATATCAGCAGCAACAACCGTGGTATCAGCATTAGCAACAGCAGCGGAAAACTCAATACAACACATTAACATATGATAAATATGCATCGCGGTAGATGGATCCGGAACTGGCAGAGGGGCGCCACAGCAGGCCTCAAGCGTACCTGTACTACACACAAATCAATCTAAGCGTCCGAGTCACGTAGGCGAGGGGTGAGTCCGAAGTGCTCACCGGGTAAAATCCATAAGCAAAAGTAAATATGCAAGCAACCAACAATAACCAAGTCACAGGGAAACAGATAAAGTCCATACTTACCAGAAACTTACCGTGTAATCCTAGACACACTATCCAATTTTATAGGTAGGGCCCCTATCACTAGTTAAATGTTGGCCGTCGCCTGGTAGCCGATCTAGCTAGACCCAGGGTACTCCCTGTAACAAAATCAACAAACCGGCATAGCCAGGGAACGGACACCAAGCACACTTCCCCCAATGCCAAAACAATCAATAAACAGGTACAGCCAGGGAACGGACACCAAGCACACTTCCCCCAGTACCAAAATAATAAAACAGGCCTACCATCTGGCTGTTCCAACATTTAACCGTGATACTAACGTCTAAGTGATCCATTTTATTATCATCTCAATATTCTGTTATCCAAACCCTACTAACAATCCGAGCAGGCTCTCAGCCTATCCGCTCATCCAGGTAATAAACAGCTCAACATCGGTACACTCGGTACCCGATCTCAACAATAACAATAGCTCAACAAATCACAACATCGGTATAACAACAAGTAACACAGTCACAGCAAACCATTCACAGTCACAACAGTAGTATCATACCAGCAAATACAACTCACAATAACAAACAGCAACTTGGTATTATGGGCAACATATTCAATTTTACTTATCCTCACCTTGGCCTGTGTATTCCTCGGGAAACTCGTCAACCGGTTCTGGTTCCACGTGCTCATACACGTTATCAATTCCTATACAATCAACAACACATATATTCACATAAAATGCACAAATAATTGATATGCAGATAATACGATGTATCCTACTCGGTATTTGTCCCGGTTAATTCCCTATTATCGTCATCCTTTACCATTTAATTTTAGGTGCCAAAAATATACTATACCTATACCCGGTTATTACTCCGGTATTATACTTTGATAATACCCTTTCCAAAATATTATTATTACTTTATTTCCTTTTTCAAATTTTATTTATTATTATCTTATTATTATTATTTTAAATTCGGACTGGGCCAAATAGTACAGCCCAAGTCCAAGTCCAACACTCAAGGAGGTCCAGCCCAGGTCAAAGCCCAAACCAAGCAGCAGGCCTGGACCAAGCTTGGCCCAAAACCCGCGCAGTCTAAGCCCATGACCTGGACCGCGACCCGCTCATCAACCGGGTCATCTTCTTCCTCAACACACCCGACTCACCTAGCTTCTCAACCGGATGGCGTGGCGACGGAAGCGAGCAGGAGAGACGGCAAGGCGAGGCCGGCGAACTGGATGCACGATGCGAGGAGGACGCGACGTTGGGCTGCGGTGCTGCAGGCTCGATGGCGAGGAAGAGATCGGTGCGGCGAAGAGGAAAAAGAGAGAAGAGGAAGGGCGGCGTCGGCTGGTCCTTGGCGACGACAACGATGCGAGCAGGAAAGAGAAGAAGAACGGCGACAACGTGAGCTCGGCCTCGTCGGCGACGTGAGCAAAAGGAGAGGGAAGGCACGGTGGGTGTTGATGGTGACGGTAGTTTGATGGCCGGCACGCAGGTGGAGAGAACGAGGAAGAAGAAAAGAAGAGTTGGGGTTGGGGTGATGCTCCAAAACGGCAACGTTGTGAGTTGTTGCCTTTTCCCTTTTTTTTTTTATATGTTTAATCAAGGATGCGGGACTTGGTTGCAGAGAGCAGAGGTAGGAGAGGGAATGAAACTGGGTATTGATGGATGAGTGGATCATGGTCAGCAGCCCCTTTTATAGACAGACAAGAAAATGGTGTAATAAGGAAGTTTTCTTCCTTACCTGAGAAGAATAAGAAAACAAGCAGCTTGCAGGTGAAGATTGCAGGTGCTGGAGAAAATTTTGGTGCAGGTGGTGTGAACAGGGGAAAAGTGTGGTGCAGGCGTGTTGCACACTCACAAACGAGTATTGTCCTGACGAACAAATAACTAAAATATCCACTTTACTTTATTTCTGGTCCGTTCTTTTAAGGTTAGACCTGACTTTTCTTAAGATTCCTGGACTCGAAAAATACCAACTTTGATTGGGCTACGGCTTTGGTCTCCACAGATTCTTCCATTCTCTTTCTCTTTTCTATCTATAAGAGTGGGAATGCCCGCATCAACTGCGACGACTGTTGTTCTATTCTGCTGAGTTATATATATTAAATTAAATACGTCCTTATGACAAAAAAAAAACTTATGACAAATTGTACTTTACTTTCTTCCCTATAAAACGAAAATTTAATTAAAAAAAAAATCACATTTTGGCTTATAAATCAAGATCAACTAATTTATAGATAGATTGATAAATAAGTTCGGATTAAAATAATTTTGGACTCGAGAATAGAAATAAACTAGTCACACGAGCTTGCATGATAAAAGTTTGTAATTGTTTAGTTTACTTAAGAAATTTATAAATAAATTCAAACAATTTTAATAGAGCATGTAATAATAAATCTGATGAAAGCAAGGAAATTTAAAAAGCATACCTAAATCCTCTCTATGAGAGATTGATTGTGAAAATACAATATTTAGAGGAATGTGTGCTGTGTACAATATACTAAATTACAACAAATTATATTATATTATTAAGAAGACTGGATTGGAGAGAAGTGTGTGAGTAAGTGTTTGAGTGCATTTAAATAGAGTTGTACAAAATCTTAATTTAATCCCATAAAATAAGTCCCACCTAATCATCATATAGTTTTTTAAAAAAGATTTAAATTTTTTACATAGGATAGATATAAATTTTATCACTTTTTTTAAAGAATAGATAATTTATAATAAAAAAATAAATTATTTAGATAAAGAATAAATAATTTTAATTGAAATAATACAAATTGTTTCACAAAATTTAGATATAAAACCACTTAGCTTTTTCACCCGTCTACAATAGAATCAATTCTGGGTTGTGTCTTATGTAATAGACAGATTAGCTTATGTTTCCATGAGAAGTTTATTTAAATTTTAACCATTTTTTTTCTTTCACATCTAAACTAGCTTGTTAACGTATTTTTAGTTCGTAAGTTGAATATTATCTTATTTAAAAGATCTTATTAGCTTAGTTTGTGCAGTAACTCATGAAATTAAGTCATAAACAAAAGCAATGTATTGACTTATGTTCTATGATTACCGTGTTAACATTAAATCCAAATTGCATCCCATACTTTAGGATTAACGTTTCTTGTTAATTCTAACATTTACAACTTTGAAGTTACTACATATATTATTAGATTGTGTCTTTTTACTTCTCGAGTTTGTCTATGCAATCCCGCCCCACAAATTATGATTAATAATTTCCAAATAAACTTAACTTCCTACTTCTTTAATTATAGTTTTTTACCAATTAAAACTAGTATTTTTTATAGTAAAACTAAATAAAAATCATAAACACAAGGAGATGTGTTGCATAAAATAACCAGTATTATAGATTAAAAAAAAAGAAATAACCAATATCATAGCTTTTTTAAAAAGAAATAACCAATGTCATCATAATGACCATCTAAAACCTTTTGTTGTTCATGGGTTACGGTTTACATGGATTTCACTAGAGAAAAAAAGAGAAACACGATGGCGGCCACCCGACTCATATCAATGACATGTTTATTTAAGATAATTGACATTGAAGCGCCCCAACCATTTACCGTACAGGGTAAACACGTGCCAGAACTATTCTTATTACAGTAGCAGACAATACATGTGATACAAAAAACATTACAAGTAATCTCAAGTACAGCATTTGTCACCCGATCCCGGGAACCATTATTCAAGCCACAAACACTCTTAAAGCTCAACAGCAGCAATAGAAAATATATGATACGGCAACAGAAGTAATACAGCAACACAGCAACATATAAAATACAGCAGCGGAAGTCTTAGAATGAGATGTAGCGGAGGTATGGATCCGGGGTCTGGTGGAGTAGAAACAGCAGCTGGCCGAACCACGTACCTGTACTACGAGCAACTCATCCAATGGGATGAAACCCCGCAGGCGAGGGGTGAGTTCGAAGTGCTCACCAACCAAGGATAAGTAGAGATATGCAGGCAATCATAATACTTTCGAAGAAAATACTAGCAAAAGATAAATCAGAGATTCAACCAGATCATGACTGAGCCAAGGCTAAAAGACAATATAATTTCCAATTTTTTCTTCAGGGCCCTGTCACTGGACAAGCTATGGTCGTACCTGGTTATTAACATGTTCCGGGTGCTAGATCAAACCAAGAGAGCCCAGGGATCGACATCCCAAAAATAGATCCTAGGGATAGACATCCCAAAAATATAATAAACCGGGATAGACATCCCAAGCATAGACATGCTTATCACAAGTAACCCAGATCATAGCCACACAAAACAGTCTCTAACCATCGAGTCGTACCACTACTTTCCAAGTGACAATAAAGTCGTCAACACAACTTCCAATTATCCAATTATCTCAGGTTATCCACAGTCAATAGATCAACAACAATAGCAGTAACACCACAACCAAACTCAACCAACTCAACAGTTTAATCAAGCAAATAATTATCAGAGAGACACACACAGTATTATGTGCAACATATCAAAGATTATCCAACCTCACCTTAGCCGATTTTCCTACTCCTGAAAGTCCTCGAAATGTCCCAGCTCTGGTTCCACGGGATACTGCTCGTTATCAACTCCTATATATAATTATTGAGAAAAACATAGTCACACAAATGCACAGTGAATATGATATGCAAATGACTACAACCCCATTACCCGTTCTTATTGATACTTCGACATAAATATTATTGTTTTTAAATTATTTGTATTTTATTTTTCCACAAATTAATACATCGTATATATACATATTCCGGATATTATTCTTTGAAATATCCTTTCCAGAAATATTATCTTGATTATTTATCTAACTCATACATACGGGTATCTACCATGTCGGTATAGTCATATACTTATATATATCTTTTTCCAAATTATTTGATAAAAATAATTATTATTATCTCTTATATTCTTTTCCAAGAGTAATAGCTATCATAAAATAACCTTCCTAGAAGTTAATCACATATGACTATATATGTATTTTTTTTTCGGTAAAACAATTACATAATATATATCCTTAAGGTATTTACTATAATCATGTTATAATTTCTTGAAAATATTACAACAGGGTGGTTACTTCTTTTATTTTCACAAAATATAACCATATACTATATATTCCTTTTTCCAAGAAAATATCAAATCCATATTGTTTATTTATTTATTATTATTTTTTTTAATTTTTTTCCGGAATATATTTATTTGTTTTATATTTTATTTTTATTTCCGGAATGGGCCAAATAGTGCAAGCCCAGCCCAGTATTTAGCCCCATAATAACCCAGGTGCATAGGCCCAGGCCCAACCCGCATCCAAAGGCGCGACCCGGTCCATGACCCGGACACGGGCGGGTCAGCCCTTGCACCACCGGGTCTGCCTCGACCCATCTGCAAAAACGGCACCCGGTTACTCAGTAGTCGCGAGGAAGGAGGAAGGCAGGGTGGCGACGCGTCAAGGAGGTGGCGACACGACGAGACGAGCAAGGCAAAGGCGGCGCTGGTTCCCGGTGCGATGAAGGTCGCGGCTGTCTTCCCGATCAGGTGCTGTGTGAGTGCAGGTGGTGTCGCGTGAGGGTGGAGACGCGCGCAAGGCGGCGGCGCGATGGCGGCTGTAGGCAGAGGTGATGCAAGGGAGGCGAGGCGACGTCGCAGGCTTCGTCGCGTCGCGGGTCGTTGTCGGCTGCAGTGGTCGTGGCGGATCTGCAGGTGGTTGCTGGCGACGGCGAGTTGCTGGTGACGGGTCTGACGGCAGAAGGGAGGCGACGCGAGGAGGAACCGTCGGCGGCGGCTTGCTCGTCGTTGACGAGCAAGCCGCCGCCGGCGGTTAGCGGCAGTAGGGTGGTGGAGAGGAGAAGATGTTGGTGGCGGTAGTGATTGCGGTTGGGTGGCTCGGTTGGTGGTGGTGTCGGTGGCATGAGATGTGCTTTGTTTTTCTTCTTCTTCTTTTTTTTTTTATATTTTTTGCTTTGTGGTTTTGTGAAGAGGAAGAGTACTGGTTTGCACTGGGCAGTAGATGGTTTTGCAGATAAAAGTTTTGCAGAGGAAGGAAGCTGATAGTGGTGTGGTATACTGGGAAGGCAGGAAAAGAAATCAACGTGCATGGATACTGGCGAAATAGTAAAGAGGCGGCGACAACCTGTATAATTGAGTCGCCTCAATTATGCAGGTTTGTCTGCATATAAACCATGTACCAACTGGACCAGAAAATAACTATAATATCCCCTTGACTTTATTTCTGGTCCGTTACCTCGAGGATAAACTTGACTTTTCTGAAGATTCCTGGACCCTAAAAATACCACCTCTGGTCCGTAAAATCCGCAAAAAAATCTGGAACATGGGGTATGGGTCGGTTTCAGAATCCGATGCGTAATTTATCCTGAAATAATTACCCAAGAATAAATTCATAAGGTAAATTACTGTACAAGGCTTTTTTTACAGTCCCGGTAAAAACATAAATTTTCCCCGGGCTGTTACAGTCTACCTCCCTTAAAAAATTTCGTCCTCAAAATTCATTCCTATTCTGTGAAGAGATGCGGATACTGGGACCGCATGTGTTCTTCAACTTCCCATGTAGACTCGTTAGCGGAATGCTTACTCCACTTGACCTTTACCATGGGAATGGTACGGTTCCGCAACTGCCGAACTTCTCGAGCAATAATATGTTCCGACACTTCTGTGTAGGTAAGATCCTCTGCTACCTCAACATCCACTAGGGACACAATATGACTAGGGTCCGATCGATATCTCCTCAGCATAGAGACATGGAACACGTCATGAATACGTGAAAGCTCATCAGGTAAGGACAACCTGTAAGCTAGTGGTCCAATTCTCTCAACGTCTTTGTCGTAGGTTAAGCTCCTTTTGAGTCATGATGTACTTAAGACTTTTGTGGTCGGTGAAAATTCGACACTTCTCTCCAAACAAGTAGTGTCTCCAAATCTTTAAAGCCAAGATCACAGCTGCCATCTCAAGATCATGCGTAGGGTAGTTCTTTTCATGAGTCCTCAACTGCCTAGAGGCGTAGGCAACCACCCGTCCTTCCTGCATCAGCACGACTCCTAAACCAAATCCCGATGCATCACAAAACAGCACATATTCAACTCCAGGCTTCGGTACTGTCAGGACCGGTATTGTGGTCAGTTTTCTTTTAAGCTCTTCAAAGCTCTGCTGACATTTCAGGCTCCAAACAAACGGCTGTTCTTTCCTTAATAGCTTGGTCATGGGACTAGCTATCAAAGAAAAACCTTCGATGAACCTCCGATAGTATCCTGCAAGACTAAGAAAACTTCTAACTTCGGACACATTCTTAGGTGGTTCCCACTCCAACACGGCTTTCACTTTGGCAGGGTCAACTTTTATTCCATCCCCGCCTACCACATGTCCGAGGAAAGAAACTTCTCCAAGCCAAAGTTCATACTTGCTGAATTTGGCATACAACTGCTTCTCCCGTAACTTCTGAAGCACTATCCTCAAATGCTCCTCCTGTTCCTCCTTGCTCTTAGAGTAGATGAGGATATTGTCAATCAAGACAACAACAAACTTATCCAAAAACTCGTTCAAAACCAAGTGCATCAAGCACATGAACACTGCTGGTGCATTGGTCAATCCGAACGGTACCACTGTGAACTCGAAGTGACCATACCGTGTGCGGATGGCAGTCTTCGGTATGTCTTTCTCAGCAATCTCGATTTGGTAATACCCAGACCGAAGGTCAATCTTGGAAAACACAGTGGCTCCTTATAGCTGGTCAAATAGGTCATCAATCCTAGGCAACGGGTACTTGTTCTTAACTGTCACCTTGTTAAGCTGGCGGTAGTCTACACATATCCGCAGGCTACCGTCCTTCTTCTTAACGAATAGAACTGGTGTACCCCATGGTGAAGTACTGGGTCTGATGAAACCCTTTTCTAATAGCTCATCCAACTGTTTTTTCAGTTTCTGGAGCTCTGTTGGTGCCATCCTGTAAGGAGCCATCGATATGGGTGTGACTCCTGGCATCAGGTCGATGGTATACTCAACCTCTCTGTCAGGTGGCAAACCTGGCAAATCATCTGGGAAAACATCAATGAACTCCCTCGCCACTGATATATCTCCCGGGGTAGGATCCCGCGTATCTTCACTTGTGATGTGGTTCAACAAAACATTTGGACCATGTGGCTTCACTCCAAACTCCTGCATAGCAGAGATGCTACACGTAGCAGCAGCTCTCCTAATACCTGTTACCAAAACCTGTCGTCCACCATCGGAAGTCAGCAGCGCTTCCTTGGTCCGACAGTTCACCAAGGCATTATATCTCGACAACCAATCCATTCCTAGGATTATGTCGAATCCCCCCATGTTCATCACGACCAAACGAGCTAAGAAAACCTCGTCATCATATAAAAGGAGAACATCCTTGCACACTTGTGTTAATCTCACCACTATGCCCGCGGGTAACCTAACCCTCGACGGACATGCTAGACTCTCTTCCTTACAGCTATGTTGTATAGAAAAACTCTGAGTGATAAAAGAATGCGTAGCACCAGGATCAATCAAAGTGTATGCAATACTACCAAATGCTGTAAAGGTACCTGCAATAACATCAGCATTCTCGGGATCATCCTCAGCCGTGATCACAAACGCCCTTGGAGTGGCTGCACTCTGATTCAGGCTGATTGTGTCCGAGTAGGAGCAGCTCCTCGTCCACGGCCTCGGCCAACTCCAGAACCACTGGGTACGCTGGCCACTGATGCTTGAACAGTTTGAGCAGGAACAGAAACTCCGGATCATCCCAACCTAGGACACAAACTCCGGTAATGCCCAACTTCATTGCACTCAAAGCACCTTACCCTAGTCAGAGGAGGTCTAGGGCGAGTGTCTCCAGATGAAGTCCCTCTAGATTGGGTCCATGAACTCCCACAATTGTTGTTGTAGCTATTGCTCCATCCTCGACCCTGAGATACTGGCATGGAATGAGTCTATCCATACCCTGACCTGTTACCGGCGCTCTGGAACCTCTTGTTCTGATTCCCAGCACTCTGTGCAGATTTCCTCTTCCGAACCTCTTCTATCTCTCTCTCGTTCCCCATCCAGATGACTTCTGCTCGAAGAGCATCTGCAAGCATATCCTGGTAAGTCTCATAAATGTTGCACCCCATGACTGTCTGGATGCAGGATCGTAAACCATCCCAAAAACGCTTGCATCTAGCCTCTAGTGTGGACACATACTCTGATGCGTGTTGGAACTAATGCCTCCTTGCTTCTTATAGGTTTTGATATTGACAAACTATTCAGGAAGCAAAAATAAATGAATTGAAATGAAGGCAAATCAATCCTCAAGCAAAAGAAACCATCAAGAACAAAGTGAATGAGCACAAGATTGAAGAGCCAAGAAAGAAAAGTTAGATTCATAAATTGTACAAGGTATAACACTCAACTCTTCTAGGACATTGGCTCAAAGTAAGATAAAATTTGCTCATGCATCACATAAACATATTTCAAACACCAAACTATTTTTTGAATCAATAACATCGATGCTATGTTTTAAAACATCGATGTTCTGCCTTCCGAAAAATTTCCAAAATAGGCAGTAGGCAAATAACATCGATGTTGGCATCCTAAACATCGATGTTCTAGTGACCGTTGCTTTTAAAATTAGTCATAACATCGATGTTCCCATTTGTAACATCGATGTTCCATATTGGTCAGTTTCAATTTGTTTTTGCCGAGCCAAAATAACATCGATGTTTCTTTCTAAACATCGATGTTCCTGCCTTCAAAGAATTTTCCAAAAATTGGCAGTAGGCAAATAACATCGATGTTGGATTCCCAAACATCGATGTTCTCATGACCGTTGCATTTGAAAATATCCTTTACATAAGCAAAACATCGATGTTGGATTTCATAACATCGATGTTCTTCAATGGTCAGCTTTAATCGTTTTTCACAGAAGCAAAATAGCATCGATGTTGTGAATTAAACATCGATGTTCTTCAATAATCAGTTTTCATCTCATTTTCACATAAGCAAAATAACATCGATGTTGGGTTATAAAACATCGATGTTCCTCACATGATGATTTAATGGGTTTTACACAGAATTAAAATAACATCAATGTTGGGTTTGAGAACATCGATGTTTTAGTTACCGTTAGTCCAATAATTCAAATTTACTGGACAAAACATCGATGTTGAGTATTAAAACATCGATGTTATGGCCGTTATTTCTGACAATTTTTTAGCACCCACTACGTTTTGTTTAAGAGTGTTTCTTAAGTGGATTTCAAACGGCCATATAACTTTTCAGAGCTACAAATTGAGCATTCTCAGCTCTGATTCAACATTAATCAACTCTTAATATTGAAGCATTCATTTCATACATAAAAATCAATTTTTATTGAGCCAATATCCTATTGAGGATTTGAGAGTTGCCTTTTTGAGCTTAAATTCTGTAACTCATATCTACTCTTGTGAGAGCTTTTGTTTGAGTGATTGTATTGCTATACACCTTAAGGGAGGTTAGTTTCCTTGTTGAGATTCATAAGAAGAGGGTATATCTTCTTGTGTGAGAAGTCTTGAAGTGAGGTATCTTCAAGCAAGAGATTAAAGTTTCTTGTGGTTAGAACTCTAGGTTTGTAACGGTTTATTAAGCACCCGTAAGCTTAACATAGATAGTGGAATCTTCAAGAGAGTCTCTTGAAGGACTGGATTAGCCACACAAGTAGTGTGTGTGTGAACCAGGATAAATTGTTTGTGTCCTTCAATCTTTAATTCCGCATTTATTTCCTGCTTATTTCGTTTTAATCCGATAAACGTTATTCACCCCCCTCTAGCGTAGGGCTATTGTTCTAACAATTGGTAGCAGAGCCTAACTCTCTGAAAAACTTGACCGTTTGAGAGAAACTTTCCATGGCTTCTTCAAGTAATTATGCAGGACTCCTCGAAGGACAATCAACCACTCGTCCACCGCTCTTTGATGGCACTAATTACAGCTACTGGAAAGAGAGGATGAGAATTTTCCTCCAATCCTACAACTATGCTCTTTGGAGAATCATGAAGTTTGGAGAGCAAATTCCGATGAAGAAAGTTGGTGAAATTCAAGTGCCAAAGACGGAGGAGGAGTACAACGCTGTAGACATTATATTGGTTGAAAACAATGCCAAATCAATCAACATGCTCTATTGTGCAGTCAACCCCGATGATTACCGAAAAATCTCTTGCTGCACAACCGCAAAAGAAATGTGGGATAAGCTGGAAGTCACCTACGAAGGAACCGATCAAGTTCGAGAGGCCAAAATCGACTCCCTCACTGCAGATTACGAACTCTTTCGAATGAAGGAGAACGAAGGAATAGAGGAGATGTTCGAACGATTCTCTAAAATCGTAAATAACCTTCTGTTAGTATAATATGCCCAAAAGCCAATCATGGATGATTATTTGTAGTCATGTGTACGCCTTAAGGTTATTCCAATAAGTATCGTTTATGAGATAAACGTTTGCACATACTTATAACCCTAGAATATCTCATATTCTTAAATGTCCCTAGTCGATTATTATTACGGATGGGTTGTAATAATAAATTAAGACTAGCGTAT
>JAKUCV010004656.1:0-28463 GCA_028386065.3 Turnera subulata
TTCGTGGGACGATTCCAAGCTATCACGGTTCGTGTGGATACCGTAGAGGAGCAGGTCTTCTTCTTGCTCTTACTGATTCGGTTTCCGGCTTAGGTGAAAGACCCTAACACTACAAGTAAGTAAAAATTGTTATACGGTTTACTAGCTTCACATGTGTTCTTGGTTGTTTCCCTTGTCTTCCGCTGCGTATATCCGTTTTTATATGAATGTCATATAGCCTAGGGAAACTTACACAACCACCAGCTCGAATCAACAGTTCTAAGTGTGTGACCTTGTAGGCACTTGTAACATTTGGCAATAATTGTAAAACCTCATTTTACAATTACAAACAATGAGCGGTGTCTAGCAACACATCATTGCCACCCAAACAACAAGATCAGTACTGATTCATTATGCCTCGGAAACATGTCATCGTCCTTTCGTCCCATTATCAAGATTAAACACGAGACATGGAAAACGTCAATCCCGTATATGTTTAATCTTGGTTTCCTGATCCCCGAGTTAACTGTGTAAAACTGGATACTCATGATATCACCATATCATATAATCCCAGCGTGGCCACACATTTACAGTTCAACTCTATCAAGAGGCCCATCTGATAATATACCCGTTATATGGGTTGGACGTATCCCATCTTGATCGATCAAAACTCACTACACATTACGTCATATACCCAATGATTAACTTTACGTCTACTCAGTTACGAGTGACTAGGAATAATATCAAAGTATACGACTCATATGTTGGGAACCTTGATGATCTCAGGTCTGAGGACAATACATGTAAGAACTACTATTGACAACCATATAACGTTCCACGTAGGGTTCTTATGTGGGTCGGTCCAGTCCACAAGTTCTCTAACTTGTTCCCGTATGTAGAATTCATATCTCATATAATTCTCAAAATACGCTAGTCTTAATTTATTATTACAACCCATCCATAATAATAATCGACTAGGGACATTTAAGAATATATAATATTCTAGGGTTATAAATATGTGCAAGCGTTTATCTCATAAACATATTTATTGGAATAACCTTAATGTATATATACATGATTACATACGATCATCCATTGATTGGCTTTTGGGCACATTACTAACATGTATATATATCTATACTATATATAAAAGCACGATTTCATCTAATTAAGGGGCACCAAAATTAAAAAACAAAATACACTTCCTTATTTTATGTTTTGATTAATGGTTTAATTGTCAATTTCCACCCAGACATAATACTATTTTTTTATCAAACAAAATTCAATTAGTCGCCCAAACACCAAGTCAAACTTAATAATTTACTTTCCGAACGAAATTTGCTTTTCAAACGTAATTCAATTAGTCGCCCAAACTCAATACTCTTTTTTTTTTATCAAACAAAATTTAATTAGTCGGCCAAACTCCAGCTCCAACTGAATAACTTGCTTCCAAACGAAATCTGCTTTTCAAACGTAATTCAATTAGTCGCCCAAACTCCAAGTCAAACCAAAATAACTTGTTTTTATTTTTTCGCATTGTATTTGTTTTTCTTAATTTTCTAGATTTATTTTACTTTATGTTTTTATTTTTACCTCATTGTATTTTTTTGGCATTATATTATTTTTTTCTTACTTATTTTTCCTTTGGTATTATTTTTTCAGTTTTTTTTTTTGGCATTATTTTATTTTTAAAATTTTTCCTAACTTTTTTAAAATTTTTTGTGTGATTTTGAAATAGGGTTCAATGATGCATGCTATAATAAAGAAAAGTTTTACACAACATTTTCATGCCAAATCGCAAGAAAGCTTGGTCTATAAAATCTCTAATTTCAAGATGGTTAAAGAAACCAGTCAAAACCGACCAGTGAAGCACCAATTTAAAATTTTGTCTTATGGTTCTACCAAAATTGAACAAGTAGTAGGAGATATAAAAAATATCCCTATTCATTTGTTTGATTTTGTTGACCGAAATACAATTGTTGAAAGATGCAACAAGAAATAGAGGTGGAACATATTAGTAAAAAGATGTTTGATTTTGTTGACCGAAATACAGTTGTTGAAAGATGCAACAAGAAATAGAGGTGGAACATATTAGTAAAAAGAATGAAAAATTGTGTAAAAAAATAGAGGTGGAAACAAAGGAAAAAAGTATACTAAATCGGGGAAAAAATTATGAACTATTTAATTGCTTAAAAAATACTATGTGTCAAAAAAATACTTTAAACTACATATTATTATACTAATACTAACTAGGCCCGTGGAATCCACGGGTAGTGAGCTAGTTCAATTAGTCGCCCAAACTTCAAGTCAAACCAAATTTGCTCCATTAATTTTCTATTTCCAACCGGATATAATACTCCTTTTTTATCAAATGAAATTCAATTAGTCAATTAGTCGGTTTAATAGTTTTTCTTCACGTGCGATGCACGTGTATAGTATTATATTTTTTAAATCACATATTATAGTATTAGCCATTATTTTGAGAAGAACTTACATATAATGCAGTCAAAGTTTTTTATAAAATATAATCTAGGCAAACGGAAAGGAGTTCACGAGAACTATGTAAACTCATGATGTCTACGAAAAAATAATAAAGGAAAAATAACTAGCAGAATTCATGGCTGATATATTTTGTAGTTTATTAACAACAAAAGTTATGAAAAAAAATTGAAATACATTCAAGTATTTAATGAAAAATACCGACATGAACAAAGAATTTTATAAAATAATAGTGAAAAATAATAATATAATTTAAGAATATCTTTAATTAATAATACAGTTTAATAATTAAAATTATATAATTTAGAATATGAAAATAATAAAAAAATATTATTAATAACAAAAAATTTATAAATTTATATTCTAATGGTAAAATTAATTCTAAAAATGCCTATTTGTGAGAAAGATTAATTATAGAGAAGAATAATCATAAGAACTCATTACATATATTTTTTTGTAAAATATTATTAATAAGAACTATGGAAAATAAAATTTGATTTATAAATTTCTATTCTAATACAAAAATGACAACAAAAACTAGAAACAATAATGCTGACTATGAAAAAAATAATAATATAAAAATTAATATAATTTAATAACGCTCTCTATTAATAATGTAATTTAATAATGAAAATTATATAATATATAATATTGAAGGATTACCAAATGTTATTAACAATAATAGATTTATAAATTCATATTCTAATTAAAAAATTAATTCTAAATAATTCGTTTACCTAGATTATGAAAAACTCTCTTTGTGTACAATATATATAAATGTTTCTCAAGAAAATGATTAATGTATAAGTATTTATTAAAATATGAAGTATAGTTGAATAGTTAACATAAAAAAAAAGACCATGAAAAGAATAATAGTGAAAATAATAATTAATATTATACCACCATATATATATATAATATAATACTATACCACGTGCATAGCACTTGTAGGAAAAAAAACTATATATATATATATATATATATATATATATATATATATATATATATATATATATATATATATATATATATATATATATATATATATATATATATATATATATATATCCACATCCTGCCTCTCTTCCAACAAAAAGAGTCGGTCCTGACGAATCCAAAACCCCACGGGAAAAGAATTGTAATCACCAATGACGCGTCTCTCAAAATAATCACCTATATATATATATATATGCAAATTATAAGCTCTCTGGTTGCAAAGAAAGACAGATCAGAGTAGGGCATATCGATCCAATGGCTACTAGCGGAAATCTGTCGTCGTCGTCAGGCTCATCAACCAGTACTACCTCCACCGATAATTGTCTTCTACCACCAGAAATTGTGGAGGAGATACTGTCTCTGTTGCCCAGCAAACCCATTCATCGATTCAGATCACTCTCCAAGTCATGGTCCACTTTGCTAGTCAGTCTAGACTTCCACCAGTTTAGATGCAAATCTACCCCGCCGAAGAAGACGATCCCCCGCGTCCTAAGATTGCAAACCAGTTGCTCCGTATATGATCGTTATCCTTCTAATCGTTTTGTAATATCATCATACTATCCTGACGCTGGTGGGTATGCAACTACCAAGGAGAGTAATTATCCGTTACAAGAGGTTTGGCTTAGGTGCTTCGTGGGATCATGCAATGGATTAGTTTGTCTGGAACATCGCTATCAGCTGGAGATAGTTGTCTGGAATCCTTTCACGGGTTTATACAGGAAATTGCCTGATCATATGTCCTGGATGTATACGAGATATGCTCATGGTTTCGGGTATGATTCGGCTTCGGATGATTACAAGGTCTTTATAGCTACATGTCCTAATTTCGGTGATGTTGGAGTTAGAGTTGATGTTTTCTCCCTGAAAGAAGGTTCCTGGAAAGAGGTGGAAAATCCTGCAAGAGAGTTGCAACATCTAACTAGACCAAGGAGCATGGGTCTCTTCTTGAATGGAGCACTTCATTGGGATTCCAAGAATGAGAAAGATGGTTCAACAAAAATCATAGCTTTCGATTTGGCCAAGGAGAAGTTTTATGATGTCCCCCTGCCGCTTTCACCACTTAATTATGGTTACGAATACTATAGCATGGGAGTTGTTGGTGGGGAATATCTCTGTGTCAGCTTTTTTGCACCTTATCATCAGCGTCCAGCAAAAATTAAGCGTCCAACAAAAATTAATGTTTTGGTTATGAAGGAATACTGCAATGAGGCTTCGTGGGTTCACTATGTTTCATATACTCCTTATAATGGGGTATTTAATGATGCAATCTATTTGTCCAACTCCATACCAAGATCTGCCAAAGATGGTCGATACATAATACTTCAATATTCCAGCGGATGTATTGATGTACTAAAGTGGATTAACAATAATCCTGATGAAGGAAGTGATGAAGCTGATGAACAATATTCCAATAAGATTAAATTCTACGACAGAGACGAAAGCTTGACGGCTATACCATACACAGAAGCTCTTACCTCTCCTTATGCTTCTACAGGCATCCATCGATCAAGGAATTCTTGAGTAACTAGACAAAATTAGAGAGATGGGTTCATGTTTATCAGTCTTTGCTTCTAATTTGCCATTAATTTCCTTTGTCTGTTGACCGACCATATATAAAGTTTGTTTCTCTGAGTCTTATAAAGCATAAGTTTGTTTCACTAGGATCGTCTCTGATTGGTAGAAACTAGCCTTGGATAGTTGTTCCAGGCCATTGATGCTAATTTTCATAATTCTTGTCATGCTGCATTTGTATTAGTTTCAAAATGGACTAGCCTTGGATACATAGTTGTTCCTTTCTCTTTATATGTTTCTGGTGAACGTTGTCTGCGACCCTCTCGTTGCTTTAAATATAACACTAAAGAGACCCTTCGTTCACAATTCCTAATCGTCAAATTTGACAATGTTACCCTTTATTTCTTTTCTGGCAGACAATTCTTTTTTTTTTTTTTTATTCTTTAGTATGTTTCAATCTGACAACTTTTATTCTTCTAAAATACTTGTAGCTTCAAAAACTATATATATTATCGAATGTTGTAAAAACATCATAGCTAGCAGCAGTTACGTACATGTACGTTTGAATTTCTCATTTGTACTTACCATTTAGAAAGTTTTTTTAACCCCTTACAACCTGCAAAATCAGCATATATAAAAATCAATCTAATGTCTAAATGCATCAAAATATTAAGGAAATACAGACCTTGAATTTAACCGAAATACTACCTCTTACTTAAACTTTTCATCCATAATTATTTTGGGTGCAAAAAGACTAGAATTATATATATTTATCAACATATTATCTAGTAAATATTAATTTTATCTGAAAAAAATAACTTTTCTAAAGATAGAAGCTCATTAGAATAAATACTATCAGATCATCCTACAAAACTCACAATTTCTGTCTGCTCCCATTGAAGTTGTATCCTAATTTGTTCAAGTCTGTTATATATAGTCCGTTACGGTCAATTAAGTTCTACAGTAATGGCAGCATGAATAAGCATTGAGTACATCCCAAGCATCATAAGAAAAACATTACAGCAGTTGAGTAAAAACACAAGAGTTGGGGATCCTTACTTGTGATAGGAGGTCAATTTGCCATATCCCATCTAGCTAGTTTATGATGAGACCATAAACCTTTTCTTTTTTCTATATGCCGACATAACTATATTGAAATTCTTCAGTTTCTCTCCTCCTTCCTTCCAATTGAAAAACAAAAAACAACGTAAGCGAGAAGGAAGGACCCAATGTGTGAAAATGCTCTCAAAAACTACCCCTACTCTCCTCCCTTCACCCCCAACACCAACGTCGTTACCATGTTCACCCATATTCAATTTCCTTCCCTCCCTGTCATGGCATCATTCATTGAATCCAATCATCAATGGGTTGCAAACATTTTTTATCCTTTCAGACCTTGGCAAAAAAGTGACGGCCCCTCTAATGGCAAAGTTTGGAACAGAGCAAAGGGCATCCCTCTACATATGCTTGGTCCAGTGGGTTCTTTCACTCCTTGGTTTCACGTTTTTGGTCCCTAGTCTCAATCGCTCCTGAGTCTGAAAACAAATCAAAGCTTGACTTTGCTTTCCTTCAAGTCATAATCACAGTCTTCATGTTGGTGGGAGCGCCCTAACTTCAAGGAGGTTCTTAAGGATTTGTGGTGCAAAATTGAAGATTCGGTTAAGGGTTGTCATTGCTTTTTGAAAAAGCTTAGCCTCCTTCGAAAAGAACTGGCTCATTGGAACAAATCTTCATTCGGTAATGTTAACAATTGCCTATCTCAATTGAAGGAGAAAATTCAAGATCTTGAGTTGAAAGGTGACAGAGGGGTTTTATCCCAACCGGAGCAAGAGGAACTCAGAAAATTCAGAGCTGATTACTTCCTTCGGGCCAAGCAACAAGAAATTTTGTGGAAGCAAAAGTCCCGAGAAAAATGGTTAAGGTGTGGAGATAGAAACTCCAAATTTTTTCAGATTATTGCCTGCAGTAGGGGACGCAAGAATGCTCTTCTTTCCATTGATAATGGCACCAGAATTATTTATGATCCTGCTGGCATTAAAAGTGAGGCTGTTCGTTATTTTTCCTCTCTATTTTCTGAAGCTGGCATTGTGAGGCCCTCTCTTGGCAACTGTTCCGAAACTTGATAGTGCAAAGGCGTTGCTATTGGAAAGACCCATTACTATTGATGAAATTAGATCTGCAGTTTGGGATTGTGATGGATCAAAGGCTCCAGGGCCTGACGGTTTCAACCTCTCTTTTTATCGTAAGTCTTGGGATTTGATCAAAGCTGATATTTTTACAAGCTGATATTTCCTTCAAAATGGACTAGCCTTGGATACATAGTTGTTCCTTTCTCTTTTTATGTTTCTGGTGAACATTGTCTGCGACCCTCTCTTTGCTTTAAATATAACACTAAAGAGACCTTTCGTTCACAATTCCTAATCGTCAAATTTGACAATGTTACCCTTTATTTCTTTTCTGGCAGACAATTCTTTCTTTTTATTCTTTATATAGTTTGTTTCATTCTGACAACTTTTATTCTTCTAAAATACTTGTAGCTTCAAAAACTATATATATTATCGAATGTTGTAAAAACATCATAGCTAGCAGTAGTTACGTACATGTACGTTTGAATTTCTCATTAGTACTTACAATTTTAAAAAAAAATTAACCCTTTACAACCTGCAAAATCAGCATATACAAAAATCAATCTAATATCTAAATGCATCAAAATATTAAGGAAATACAGACCTTGAATTTAACCGAAATACTACCTCTTACTTAAACTTTTCATCCATGATTATTTTGGGTGCAAAAAGACTAGAATTATATATATTTATCAACATATTATCTAGTAAATATTAATTTTATGTGAAAAGAATAACTTTTCTAAAGATAGAAGCTCATTAGAATAAATACTATCAGATCATCCTACAAAACTCTCAATTTCTGTCTGCTCCCATTGAAGTTGTGTCCTAATTTGTTCAAGTCTGTTATATATAGTCCGTTACAGTCCACTAAGTTCTACAGTAATGGCAGCATAAATAAGCATTGAGTACATCCCAGGCAACATAAGAAAAACATTACAGCAATTGAGTAAAAACACAGAGTTGGGGATCCTTACTTGTGAGAGGAGGTCAATTTGCCATATCTCTTCTAGCTAGTTTATAATGAGACCATAAACCTTTTCTTTTTTCTATATGACGACTTAACTAGGGATAAGTACATCGGGAGTCCTATAACTTATTTCGAAATCCCATTTGAGTCCTATAACTTCTAAACAATTGATTCGAGTCCTATAATCTTCAAAAATAACACCAATCGAGTCCCCGTCCATGTTTCCGTCAATTTTTTGCTGACCTGGCCGTTAAGTTAATACGTGAAAAATAATTATAAATTAAAAAAATAAAAATTATGAAATTAAAAATTTAAGATTAACAATTTAATTAATGATGATTAGTATTTAAAACAAAGATTAACTAAACAAAATAAAAACCTAAACTTACCAAAATAAAATTATAACAAAATAAAATCCTCCCTTCCCTCTTCTACCTCTTCACCACCGCCGGCCCCCTACCTCGCCCTCATCCTCCTATCCTCCCCTTCCTCCTCCCGCACCCGCCTCCTCTCTGACTCCTCTTCCCCCTTCCTCCTCGCCTCAACCTCCCGATTCGCCCCTCCCTCATCCTCCTCTCCACCCCTTCCACCTAGCCGCGCCGACCACCACAGCCTCAGGGCCCCAATCCCGCTCCCTCCCCTCTCTGCCAGACTCTCCTTCACCGACTACGCCATTGGCGACCTCTTCAAGCACGAGCCCTTGAAGTCCGACACCATGGCCAACATGCTCTCGATCTCCTTCGGCGTCGCCATTGCCGCCTACGGCGAGGCCAGATTCGACAGCTGGGGGGTCATCCTCCAATTAGGGGCCGTCGCCTTCGAGGCCACCAGATTGGTACTCATCCAAATCTTGCTTAATTCCAAGGGGATTAGCTTGAACCCCATCACTTCCCTCTATTATGTCGCTCCCTGTTGCTTTGTGTTCTTGTTTGTCCCCTGGTTCTTTGTCGAGTTCCCTGTCTTGAGGGAGACATCCAGCTTCCACTTCGATTTCTTGATCTTCGGGACCAATTCCTTCTGCACTTTTGCTTTGAATCTGGCTGTCTTCTTGCTTGTCGGAAAGACTTCGGCTTTGACCATGAATGTGGCCGGTGTTGTCAAAGATTGGCTCTTGATCGCGGTGGACTAAGGCGTCGATGGGATCAAGCGACGACTAAGGCGTCCATGGGGACGAGCACCACGATGGACGTGTCGGTGGAGTGCGCTGGGATGCTGGAGAGGCTGATGCTGGCGCAAGCGCAGGAGTGCATTTTCGAGAACAGGATCGCCAAAGGCAACACTCCTGGTGTGGTCCGGCTAGCAGTTCCTCAGATCCCGACCCATCGCTACCTCTCTCTTCCGCCACCTCACGTTATTCATCTCCAATTCCGCCCCTCTTTTCACGCTTTTGGTTCCTCCTCTATCGAACTTGGTTGTTGCGTTTTGATTTGCCTAATTTTCTAGTTCTGTCAAAGTGGATGTGTGTGTGGATATAACATTAATGGTGGTGTTGTGGCTATGAGGTGAGGAAGAGAGCATGGGCACTGGTGGCCGGCGATTTGGGAAGGGAATGAGAGTTGAGAGAGAAGAGAAAAAAGACTGGCTTAATTTGTTTGTTTTTGTTTTTGTTTTTGTTTATTTAATAGTAATAATAGTTTTTTTATTTGACATGGCAGCTTATTATCGATGTCGGCAATGATGTGGACCATTACGTGTCGTAGATAACGGAAAAATTGACAGAAAACTGGACGGGGACTCGATTGGTGTTATTTTTTAAGGTTATAGGACTCGAATCGATTGTTTAGAAGTTATAGGACTCAAATGGGATGTACTAAAGTGGATTCAATATTCCGTAGGTGTTGATGTACTAAAGTGGATTAATAATAATAATCCTGATGAAGCTGAAGGACAATATTCCAAGATGATTGAATTATACGGCGCCAAATACAAGGCCATACTATACACAGAAGCTCTAACCTCTCCCTATGGTTCTACGGACACTTGCTTAAGTTACTAGACAAAATTATGGAGATGTGTTCATGTTTTCAGTTTCGCTTCTAATTTGCCATTAATTTCCATTGTCTGTTGACTGACCATAAAGTTTCTTTCTCTACGATCGTCTCTGATTGCAGCAGCCTTGAGGCGTTTGTGTAATTGTATATTCCATAACAGCACACTAAAATTATTGATTTTTTCGCCAGTTGTAAAAAAATTAATAGGTTTATCCTAGTCTTAATCTTAAGAATCACATAAAACATTAACAGGTTTATGACCCTTTGAAATCTTTCTGGAGTTTTCCCATGGCCCTTAAAAGTTTTCGTCCTGAGGGGTTTGTATTTAAATTTTTTTGCCAATTTATAAAGTTTCAATTGGAGGCCATAATTTTTTTTTTTAATGCTAAATTCTTCAGTTTCTCTCCTTCATCCTACCCAATCCTTGTCCAGGTAGGTTTAAGAGGAAGTGTTTATAGTTAAGTCGGTACCAGGGGAAACCAAAAAGAAATGTCGGTACGTACTAGGGAAAAAGAATTGTAAATACCAATCACACGCTTAACAATCACATATAAATACAAATTATATATATATACCGATTAAGATCTCCCTTTGCAAATTAAAAATAAATAAATATATATATATATATATATATATATATCAGACGACTATAGGGCATCCATTGGCTGACAGCGGAAATATGTCGTAGTCGTCATCAAACAAACGAAAGATGAGAGACGAGAGCAGGCTGCTTGTTGATCAAGCAAAGACGACCACCAATATTAATTGTTTACCTCCGGAAATTGTTGAGGAGATACTGGCGTTGTTACCCATCGAATCCATTCATCGATTCAGATCAGTCTCCAAGTCATGCTCCTCTTTGCTGGCCTCTGCAGAGTTCCACAAGCTTAGACGCAAATCTACACCACCGCCGCCGGAGATGATCAACGTCGTCCCAAAGTTCCTATACCATGCTTCTTCTTCTCCTTCCCGTTTTGTATTATTATCATACTATCCTGACGCAAAAAGCAAAGAGTTCGTAGAGACCAAGGAAAGTTATCCGATACATAAGTTTGAGCGTAGGAACTTGAATCATGGTCCGTTTGTCGGATCATGCAATGGATTAGTTTGTCTGGAACATAAGTCGGTAGTTAATCGCCGATCTAAGCCGGAGATGGTTGTCTGGAATCCTTTCACAGGTTTATCCAGGAAATTGCCAGATCCTCCTAAGTGCTGGCTTGATTGGAGATATGCTCATGGTTTCGGGCATGATTCGGCCTCGGATGATTACAAGGTCTTTATAGCTAGATGTCCTGGTGATGATGATGATGGAGTTAGAGTCCATATTTTCTCCCTGGAAGCGGGTTCCTGGAAAGTGGTGGAAAATCCTGCAAGAGAGTTGCGACATCTAACCGGAGCAAAGAGCATGGGTCTCTTCCTGAATGGAGCACTTCATTGGGAGTCCATTAAGACAGATGGTTCAACAAAAATCCTGGCTTTCGATTTGGCCAAGGAGAAGTTTTATGATGTCTCCCTGCCGCAGCTATCAAATCATCATCAGCTTTCACCACTTAATTATGGTTATGATAGCATGGGAGTTGTTGGGGAATATCTCTGTGTCTGTTTCCTTGCAACTGATCCGCGTCAGAGTCCAACAAATATTGATCTTTGGGTAATGAAGGAATACTGCAATGAGGCTTCGTGGGTTCACTTTGTTTCATATAGTCCTTATGGAAGAATTGGTGATGTTATTACCTCCATACCAAGATCTGCCAAAGATGGTGGATACATAATGCTTCAACATTGCACGGGACGTATTGATGTACTAAAGTGGATTAATAATAATCCTGAAGAAGGAAGTGATGAAGCAGAAGAACAATATTCCAACAAGATCAAATTCTGCTGCAGACACATTGATATCATGACGGCCATACCATACACAGAAGCTCTAACCTCTCCCTTTGCTTCTACAGGCATCGATCAAGGCTTTGCTTAATTAGTAACACTAGACAAAAGAGATGTGTTCATTCTTTGAGTTTTGCTTCTAATTTGGAATTAATTAATTTCCTTTGTCTGTTGACTGACCATATATAAAATTTGTTCCTCCTCGTAGATCATCTCTGATGCTACTAGATTGCAGCGGCCGTGAGGCATATTTGTATTACAAGACAACTAGTTATTCTTAGGAAGAGGCTGCGCATATTTGAGGAGTTTTCTTTGTTCTTTTTTTTTTCTTCTTTGTTCCTCTTATTATAAATTTAAAATCCACTAGTATACTATATTAGTGTATTACACAGGCCTATCTATATATATAAGCCTATCTATATATAAGCCTACTGTAATGCACTATTATTCTCTTTTCATATTTGGTTGAAATTGAAACTAATGGGCCAATCATGCATTCAGATTCTCACTTCCTCTATATTAAAAGAAGATTTCCAAAGACAAGCTATAGGACAAAATGAAGGTAAATTTAAGGGTTATTTTTCTTTATTTTTCTTTTTTAAAATATATACTAAAATAATATAAATATATTTTCATATAAATATATTTTTGTATGTCACTACTCATCCCGTGTGTAACATGGACCGTTGACTCGTTAACCTTTAGAAAATGATCAAGGTTGGAGGAGTCAGCGCAGAGCTGAGTGAACGATGATGTTAGTTCAATCTATGATATTAACTAAATCTCCAAATGGCATTTGAATAATAAACCTGGCTTTCCTTGCCATAACCAAACCTTAATTTAAGGCAAGAAGGCCCTCGTTCTGTGGTTTCACAAACTATTTCCAGTGTGTAATAGACAAGAAACATGGAGAAAAGATCAACATCAATAACCCAATGAAGTTAGCATATATTTATGTCGCTACAAAAAGTTGCTACCGTACCGTATGCATGCAGTAGAATTTGATGTTCTTGAACTATTTTTTCAGCACTATCACTTTTTTTAAGATTGTGATTCCACTTTAGTATATATCATGTATCCTTAATGATGACACTCTATGTATCAAAGAAACTAGTTGTCTTGTATCTAGTCTCCAACAATCAGAGTGATATAAGAGAAACAAACTTTACGGTTAGTCAAAAGACAAGGGAATTTAAATTAGAAGCTAAACTGAAAACATGAACACATATCTTTTGTCTAGTTAGATAAGCAGGCCTTTTTATGCGATGAATGTTCAAAAATTCCTTTGATCGATGCCTGTAGAAGCATAGGGAGAGGTTAGAGCTTCTGTGTATGGTATGGCCCTCCACCAGCGTGTGTCGAAGTATTTGATCACTTTCTTCTTGGAATGTTCTACAGCTTCATCACTTTCTTCATCGGCATTATCAATAATCCACTTTAGTACATCGATACATCCCGTGGAATATTGAAGCATTATGTATCCACCATCTTTGGCAGATCTTGGTGGTATGGAGTTGGGCACATAGGTAACCTCACGATTTCCATGACGAGAATATGAAACAAAGTGAACCCACGGCGTACGCCTCATTGCAGTATTCCTTCATTACCCAGACAATATTTGCTGAACGCCTATCATACCTTGCAAGAAAACAGACACAGAGATATTCCCCAGCAACTCCTATGCTATAGTCCTTATAACCATAATTAATTGGTGAAAGCCGATGACGATGACTTGAAATCGGCATGGGGACATTATAAAATTTCTCCTTGGCCAAATCGAAAGCTATGGTTTTTGTTGAACCATCTTTCTCCTTCTTGGATTCCCAATGGAGTGCTCCATTCAAGAAGAGACCCATGATCCCTCCATAGTCTCCTCCAATATGTTGCAAGTACTCCCTGCTGTCAGGATTTTCCACCACTTTCCAGGAACCTGCTTTTAGGGAGAAAATATCAACTCTACCTCCACCATAACAGTTCCTTGTAGCTATAAAGACCTTGTAGTCACCAGAAGCTGAATCATACCCGAAGCCATGCAACAAAAATACCCGAAGCCATGAGCAGATCTCCATTCTGACCTGCGGGATACAAGCTCAGGCAATTTCCTGTATAAACCGGTGAAAGGATTCCAGACAACTATCTCCAGCTTAGAGTGATACTTAACTTTCAGATAAACTAATCCATTGCATGATCCCACAAAGTACCTAAGCCGAAACTTTTGAAACGGATAACTTACCTTGGTATTTGCATGCCCATGAGCGTCAGGATAATATGATGATAATTCAAAACCATGAGAAGCATCAGATGGGGAGTATAGCAAGACGTGAAGGATCGTCTCCGCCGGCGGTGTAGATTTGCATCTGAACTGGTGGAAGTCTTCACAGACCAGCAAAGAAGACCATGACTTGGAGACTGACCTGAATCGAAGAATGGATTGGATGGGTAACAAAGTAAGCATCTCCTCCACAATCTCTGGAGGGAGACAACAATTATCGGTGGAGGTAGTATTGGTCTTTGCATCATCAACAAGCAGTCTCTCGTCTCTCTTTCGTTTGTCTGATGAGCCCGACGACGACGGAGACGACAGATTTCCGCTAGCAGCCATTGGATATGCCCTACCCGGATATACGTGATTTTTGCGAGACGCGTCATTGGTATTTATAATTCTTTCCCCGTCCGCTTTTGGATTCGTCAGGTCAGACAATACCGACTTAACTTAACTACAAATAAACACTTTCTCTTGAAGTTTTTGGTGGATTTGCCTACCTTCCTTCCACCAAAAACAGCAAGAGAAAATGTTTATTTGTAATGAATATATATACATATATACATATATATATATATATATATATATATATATATATATATTGCGTCTTCTTTTTAGAACATTAATTAATAATCCAGTAATTTCATCTTGAAATATTCTACTCTTCTGGTCAATCATCACTTTCTGCAAGATTATTATACAACTTTAGTATATCCACAGCTCCTTCAGAACATTGTAGTTATGCAAAAGCCTCTCTAAGCTTGGAGATAGCCATGGGCGATCTTTAACACACCAAGAATACTACTCTGCAGCCAGGCCAATGACTAGTCGACGGGAATGTAAGCCTGCGGTAGATTCTGTGAGGTATGTGGAGGCACGACCCTAGCTAGGTTGTTCTTGGGATGTAGAGATTAGCGTCAGCGAAGGTAAAACACATTAAAAAAAAAAAACCCTTAAAGGCATTAATCCCAATAGATGACAGACCCACTGACCAAGTTCTGGATAAAGAGCACCACCACCCAAAACCGGAACAGGGCACCTGACCATGCAAAAAGGAAACCACCGGGAGACAATCAAGCTCCAAATCAACCGCAGAGTAACCACGCTGCACAACAAACACAATCCAGTCCAGATACAGAAGCTCTAACCTCTCCCTATGCTTCCACAGGCATCCATCGACCGAGGAATTTTTAACATCAATCGCAAACAAAGGCCTGCATGCTTAAGTAACTAGACAAAAGACATGTCATGTTCATGTTTTCAGTTTTGCTTCTAATTTGCCCTTAATTTCCTTTGTCTGTTGACTGACCATATATAAAGTTTGTTCCCCTAAATCTTGTAAAAAATAAGTTTGTTTCACTAAGATCGTCTCTGACTGTTAGAAAAACTAGATTACGACAGCCATGAGGAATGTATCAATTCTAAGGGGTTTTTGGTACGGATGGTACCCATATTTTATGATTTGAGACAATCATGTACCTACAACTTTTCTCGAGACATTTATGTACCTGGACTTTTAACGGGCAGGTCAGTCATGGGTCTCGGGCTGGGTATATGCTGATGTGGAGGCTGCCCAAAATTGGGCAGCTGCCCGTAACTCAAAACGACGTCGTTTCACCACGGTACGACGTAGTTTTCACATCCACGTGGCAAAGGTGGATCCCACCCATTTCTTAATACCTGACCCAATTACCGACCCGGTTTTATCCTTAAGAGGTTCAACCGAACCCAAAGAAATTTTATTCACTTTAATTCATTTATCCCTATTATTTTCATAATTTGATCTTGCACTATACTCCTAATTAACTATGCACTAATAAAATAAAAATAAAGATATTTTTAAAATAAAAATTGCTTTTAATGGATAAATTTATTTTTCTATTTCACTTTCCCAGTTTACTATCTCATTGATTTTTCAAAGTAATACCTTTTATTTTTTTAAAGGGGTGGTTTTATATGTATATAACAATACCTTTTGTTTTTCAAAATAATACCTTTTATTTTTTTATAAAGGGGTGGTTTTATATGTATATAACAATACCGTCGGCTGCCTCCCTTCCGCAAGTTTCGCCTGCCTCCTCTCCTCGCCATGCTCCTTCTCCGGCCACAAGCCCAGTCCGCCGCCGGTCAGAAGATGCCGCGCCGCCCAGAAGGACCCCGACCGGTCACAAACCGCGCCGCCCAGAAGGACCCGACCGGTCACAAACCGCGGGTTACCTCCTCCAGCCACTCCTCACTGATTAACGTGGAGGAGCCCTTCACTGCTGCTCCTTGTCGACTGCCTCCAGCTGATGTAAGGCGTCGTTCCACCCGCAGCAGCGCTGCTCCAGAGCAGCCACCTAACCGTAACCAGCAACAGTCGTAGAAGGAGCCACGTCGGACCTCCAGTCCGGTCGATTAAAGGCCGCCGGCTGCATCCTTCAAGCGGGCCCGCTCTTCAATCCGGTCGAGGTGTAGCCGAGTGCGATCTGTGGTGGTGATGGATGTCATGGCTGTGGTTGTGGCTGTGGATTTGCTTGTGGTGGTGTTGGTGGAGATGGTGGTGGTGGCTGTTATGGTGGTGGTGGTGGTGGTGGTGTGGTGTGGTTAATTTTTTTTTTGAAAAAATTGGTTGATAAGAAATATTAAGAGAAAAATTAAGGGAGGATTAAGAGGTGAAGTAGGATAATAAGGTTGAAAAGCAGATTAAATGTTAAGATTAATGAACAATTATGCCTTTTTTTTTCTCGTCATGTGAGGGTGTCTTTCCCTTTTAATTTTTAAAAAGAAAAATATAAAATTTGGAAGAGTGAAGGAAATAATAAAATGAAAGAAAAGAATTAAAAGTAGGATATCATTACTACTACAAAATAAAAAAACTTCTATCAAATAACAAATAAATACTGTTTAAAAATTATAGAGAAAATCAAGGATAAAATTTAGGGATAAAAATATGATGCTTATTGTATTTCAATTATTTATCCCTTCAAATATAAAAAAAATAATATTTAATGAACTTTAAGGGTATATCGGGTCATTTAATTCTTCGGTTGAACCTCTCAAATCAGGTAAGAACCTGTTAAATCGGGTGGAAAGCTACTGGGATAATGGTGGGACCCACACCTGCCACGTGGATGCTAAACGACGTCGCATAGTGGTGAAACGACGTCGTTTTGAGTTACGGGCAGCAGCCCAATTTTTGGCAGCGTCCAGGTCAGCAGATACCCAGCCCGAGACCCATGACTGACCTGCCCGTTAAAAATCCAGGTACATAAATGTCTCGAGAAAAGTTGTAGGTACATGATTGTCTCAAACCATAAAATATGGGTACCATCCGTACCAAAAACCCAATCCTAAGAAAACTGGTTGATTCTAAGGAGGAGGTTGCATATTTGAGGACGTTTCCTTAATTTTTTTTTCTGTTCTTGTTCCTCTTGTTATAATCCACCAGTTCTGTTTGTGTATTACACAGGCCTTTGTTGGTGTCCGTCATTTAATGTCAAAATATGATATCATATATTTTTATTTTATTAGTTTTTACTAATTTCAACGCTTTTAAAACCGGAGAGTATATTAATAGTATAAAAGTCCATATACAACCGTAATCCTCTGAAAGATGATTGCAAGCTAGAAATACCAGCTGATTACAAACACCACAGTCATCCAAGAACGCTCAATAACCAAAGAGTATAGTTTTGCAAAAGCATGAGAACACTTGACTCCTATCCAAGCTTTATCATTATCTAAGGGGTGAATAGGCTTATCCTAGTCTTAATCTTAAGAATAAACATAAAAAACAGGCAAACCCTCCAGCGCCGCCGTAGTCATGGCTCCTTTCTCTGCCATCCTAGCGCCAACCTCCATCAACGACCTCGACGACACTATGTTGACCGAGATATTGCACAGAATCCCCTCCAGGAGAGAAGCCACATCATGTAAGCTGGTCTGCAAGGGATGGTACTCTCTAATATCTAGTCCTTACTTTGCTTATCGTTATATTAGCTACCATAGGAAGTATCATCCCAAAGAGCATAAACCATTTGCCTACATCATAAACTGTTCCAAAACGAAAACTTGGAATGACAAGGCCTTTGCCCGTTGCATATCCATTTGTGAGTATGCCTTGAACTGCTTCAAGACGATACTGTGGAAGAACATTAAGCTAGTCGTGCCTCATCACATAGCCTGTAATGACCGTGTCTTTAAGGCTCCGGGATTTGAGCTAAAGTTTCTACCATTTGTGCCTCAAGTGGTGGCCTCCTGTGATGACTTACTCTTGTGCTGTGCATTACGGTTTGGTGACCACAGGGTTTATTACCTGTGCAATCCCTTAACCTCGAGGTGGGTTGCTCTTCCACCGTTTAGGGGAAGTAGCGAATGCGCCTCTGTAGGGCTTGTTTATGGTGGTGGTGGTGGTGGTGATTATGGCAAGAACAACTTTAGGGTGGTGCGTGTAGGTGAGTGGAAGGCCAAGTCATTTGTGGTGGAGATGTTTTGCAGTGAGGAGAACAAGTGGATGGAGCCAACTGATGTTTCTCTCCATAATCCTAAGATGGCAAGGACGAGTAGTTCACTACATATGTATTCTTGGAATGGAGTCTTGCATTGGCTTACTGATTCGAATGATGTTCTTGCTTTTGATCCTTATAAGAGGAAGCATGCCTTGATTAGGAAGCCAACAGAATCTATCCTGAGGACAGCTTCCATAAAGAAGTGCTTCCTTTGCACATCTCAAGAACGGTTGAAACATTTGCACTTGCATGACATAGCTGGCGATGGGACGGTTTGGATTTGGGAGCTTACTGATAATGGCCATCACAAATCATCATGGAGGATGACACATTTGGTTTGTTTAAGTGATTCTTTAAAATGCATTGGAGTTAGTGGGTTTCAAATCCTTGGATTGGATCCAAATGACGAGAATGCACTGCATTTTGCATACAAGAAAAGCATTTATTCTACGAATATGGAGGGGATGAAGTTAGTCAACACTGTCCGTTTAAGTGGGACGAGGTTATTCTTTGGTGCGGGATGGGACTGCAACCAGGTGCTTCAACTTATACTTCCTTGTTGGCCAACACCAATTCCATTACTATCTCAAAACTAGCTCTCTTATCTAATTAATCTACTACTTGGAGGAGGTTGCATATTTGTGGAGGTTTCATCTTCAATTGTTTCTTCTTTCTCATTAATTATCATCCATATTTTGATTTGGAGACTGCAAAGCTTAGGAAGTTTCTCTTTTTTTTTTTTTTGGAGGGCAAGGTAGTTTCTCTTATTAATTGTGCCGTGATCATTCAAAGTCTAGCTTTAAAAACTACTTCTGTTATTTTACTATGTTGAATGGAATGCTTAGCATAAAAAAAGAAACAATAGAATGCTCACTCTTTGTCTCTTCTCTTGGGTTGTCAAGCCAACAATACTTTATTTTTTAGAAAAAAAAAAAAGACACAACCAATATTCCTTTTTTAAGGAATACAACCAATATTCATTGCTTAGACAAAATTGGCTAGTAAAACATATTGCTTGCAATAGCAATGACATCCCCGGTAAAACTAGAAAACCAGAAATGATATTTACCGGGTATTCACAATGTATGGCATAATTTTGGAGAAAGAAGAAATTTACTATATTTTCAACCATTGACAAAATAAGCATATTTTCTCGGTGAATCCCACTTCATTTTTTAAAAATATATTTATTTCCGTAAATATATACCTATAGTTTAGGAAGCAATGACACGTAATATTTTTTATCCAAATGGCAACTAATTATCAAATAAATTTTTCAGCCGCGTGAGTCATTGCTTTTAGATAACTATGAATTTCAAAATTACTGATTTTTTATACTGTCAAGAAACGCGTATATTTTAGGGGTAACTGTGTGAATAGTTTCCATGTTTTTTTTTTTTTTTTGATGCTAATCGAGACTTTATTTATCACTGCAAAGAATACAAGCACAAGAAATGTACAAAGAAAGAAAGGAAACACTGAGAAAGGAAAAGGGGTTAATTACATTTTGACCCCCTGAAATCCGGTTTATTATTGAGTCACCCCTTGAACGTTTTTTTTCATCAATTGACCACCTGAACTCCCAATTGCATGCAATTGACCCCCTCCGTCCAATGGCATCTCGGCTCCGTCAATTTGATCGTTTGAAATTACAAAAAAAAAAAACACACACACACATGGACGAATAGGAGGCGTTGCCTCCACCTCCCCCTCCTTCCCTCCATTTCTCCTTCCCTCCACGCCTTCCCTCCACCCGTTCCCTCCATTTTCTGCTTCATTTCCCTCCATTTTTGTCTCTCCCTCCATTTCTGCTGCACTACTTCCCGCCAATCAAACCAAGCCAACCTATCATTACACAATAAAACACTGTCTTCCCTTCAACATCAGAGAAGCATATAACCTGATTGTCACAACTCCTCATCCTATTAATAAGTTCTTCATCCCAAAACACTACCCATTCATTTACCACACACACACAAAGCAATAGAACACAAGAAAAACATAAGCCATGTCCACAAGTTCTACCACCAGTTCACGCAATCCAGTGAGGAAGGAAGAGGCCGATTTTCACAGATTCAACAACATCACATGCAAATGCAAGAGAAGGGCTATGGTGAAGATTTCAGAGTCGGATGCCAATCCAAAAAAATTGTACTACAGTTGTCCACAATGCGGGTTCATAGGTTGGTGCAAACCATTATGTGGTGATTGTGTGAAGGTTGAAAGCTACATGAAGGACAATGGATGCAAAGACACTGGTGAAGACATAAAGGTGTGTACTAGAGGAGTGGAGGCATGCTTGGAAAGGTTTCAGGCTGTGTTTGCTGTAATGGCAGAATTGAAGACACATGCGAAGATAGGAATGATGGTATTGCTGGTCATGTTTGGGATGAATGTAATCTTTTGTGTTCTAGTAGTGGTGATTGTGAGTAGGATGTAAAAGTGTGAAAGGTTGTGTAATATGCTTAAATTCTCCTTTGTGTTCTACTAGCTATGATTCTGAAATGAAATGCATGCTTATTTGCTGGAAACTTGGCACATGAATCAGATTGAAAAAATCATTCTACAAACTTTAACCAGATTGAAGCAGGTAGAATCAAACATCAAACATAAACCAACCGATATCAAATATAGAAATGGTGTTCATCAGTAATGCCATTCATACCATACATATCATAATTTATAAAAACTACCAAAAACAGGATAGGGAGGTGAGTATGTTTCTCAACAAATACATGATCTTGGAGATAATAAACCATTAGAGTTTGATTGTACTCAATGATAATGGCAGACAAAAGATATCATGTAAGACCTATCCTAAATGCTATACAAAAGATGACACGCATGTCAATGACAGCTCAAGGTTTCCATAACTGTGAGGCAGGGAAGTCCTTACGTAAAGTCCAGGGCTTTGCTGTAGCAGTAGAATTCGTGGATGGCTGCCTAGACGGTTGCATTGACCTCCCAGTTGGCAACTACACATAGCACAGTCAAATTAAATTATCAACATCGATGAAGAAATATTAGGCACACATTCTTACACTATACTACTATAGAATTGAATACTAGAGAAATAGATTCTTAACTGGTTGGCTTGAAGAACCAGTAGAAGTATGAGAGGCATTCCTTGCTAATTGCATGGAGCTACTGCTTGGTTGACTTGAAGAACAGCTGTTTGCATTCCTTCCCAATTGCATGGAGCTGCTGCTTGGTTGCCTTGAAGAACCCCTATTTGCATTCCTAGCCGATTGCATGAAACCTGTTGTTGGTTCTGTTCTCTATGGTAAGAGAAGGAAAAAAGTAAGAATGCAAGACATTAATGCAACTAATATTGACAGAAGCACTCATTTGCATCAGTAATCAGTTAGAAAGATAACACTCAACTGGAACTTGAGCAGAATTATTTGTGGAAGCCGTTCCAGTTTTTTCTTGGGATAAAATATTGTCATTACGTGCAGCTGCAGTTGCTCTTTGCTTCCTCGTCTAAAAGAAAAGTAATTAGATGAGAAAGAAATGTATAAAATTCATGTGATATGACAGTACTATATTAACTGATTGAATGGACCAGAGGAAAGCTTAACTGGTAACTTTGGAGGTCCGGTAGTTGTGCCAGTGGTAGCATGGTCAGTCACAATAGGTGGGCATGGTTGGCTGTCAATTGATGTGCCCTCACCTCCTTCACCTCTCTGCCTCTTAGCATGACGCTCTTTGCGGGGTTTTGCATTTGGATGTCTTAAATTTTTACAGGTCAGTATGTTATGCCCAGTTTGCAAGCAATTCTGAAATCTAATTTGGGTACCCCCCCTAGTGCTTCTATATGGATTGGCAGCTCTATCTTCTCCTTCTTCTCTTCTTCTTGCCATTGGCCTCTTTCCAGGCTTCTTCTCTTCCATCACTTGAGGAGGCAGGCAAGGTTCACCATCAGCTTGCGGCCAATCTTCTTTTCCAGGAACAGGATCAATGCCTTGTGCATAACAAAGCTCAAAGTTGGCCATTGTGTAGCAATTGTGGACAAAATCCTCTGGATCCAGGTTTGCATACATAATTGATGCACATGCATGCAAACAAGGGATCCCTGTGTAATCCCACCTTTTGCAGGTACAACTCATCTCCCTAATATCAACTACGGCCTTAGATCCATAACTATGAGTCACTTCAAATTGTTGTCCATGACCTCCTGGGATGACAATGCATGCAGTAGAATCCTTCTTTGCTTTCTCCAATTTCTTTATAATCCTTGGGCAAAGCCTCAGTTTGTTCTCTTTGATAAGTTTCTTCTTTTTCACAAACCTCAGCATCAGTAGCCTCCGAATGCTCTCCATCAAAGTTATGATGGGCCTGTCCCTTGCCTCAAGAATTAGTGCATTGAAGCTTTTCGCCAAGTTATTAAGAAGCAACTCACATCTTATCCTTGGACTCATCATATGCCTTGCCCAAAGTTGTAGTGGAATCCGCATCAACCATTCATATGCCTCATTGCCACCACCTTCAAGTTCCTTCAGCTTTTCCATCCAAAAGTTGAAGTTGTTCTCTGTGTATGCTCTAGCGGCATTCCATAAATGGTCTTTGAAAGTCTTAGAAGCCCATTGCTTTCTAAAATTGCACCAAAGATGTCTAAGACAGAACCTGTGCTCTAAAAAACTTAGTTCATTGTCGAACAAGCTAGTCAATCCCTACATCAGCACAAAAGAAAAAACACAATTGTTATTATCATAATTTATAACTGTGAAGAAAAGCAGTAATAATTGAATAAGTTATGGTTGATTGAGAATTACCTTTTGCCTATCAGATATAAATACCCATCTTTTCTCTTGAGGTGAACCAATGTCGCCAAACAACAGGTCTAGAAACCACTCCCATGAATCCTTGCATTCTGACTCAACCACAGCCCAAGCAATACGGAAGATGTTGTCATTAGCATCCTTGGCAACAGCAGCTAGTAGTTGTTGCCCCTTGTATGCACCTTTCAGATGACATCCATGAATGCCAATAAAAGGTCTGCACCCTCGTATGAAGGCCATTTTGCATGCCCTCAAGCATACATACAATCTTTGGAACACCCCATTGTCTGTGGCCAACTTCACAGTGCTCCCTATATTATATTTCAAGACTGCAGCACAGTAGTTGTGCAATGATGCATATTGCTCCAGCTCATTCCCTTGTATTCTCTTCAAGGCAAGTACTTTGGCTCTATAACATTTGGCAGTCTTCACAATAAGTTGACGCTCTCTTCTAAGCCTGCCTTCTAGGACAGTAGGATCAATACTAGGGTTGTCTTGAATATCTTCAATGTACTTTCTAGCAATCCAGTCTGCAGTGGCTTTTGTATGCTCAAATGATCTGCCACAAGTGTGTGGCCCGTTATATGTCTTCACCATCCAACAGTCCTTCTTAGGGCCAAGAGAACTATGAATCCTCCATGGACACTTCTTATGACATTTGGCAGTGATCCTGTCTTTGTCATTCTGAATATACTTGAAGTCATGCCCACACTGAAGTGAATATTCTTTCAAAGCTTCCCTGAACACCAGATAGTCCTTGAACTTCATTCCTTCCTCAAATTCCATGGCTTCATTCATGTCAGTTGACTCATCAAAATCTGCAAACTTATCTTCACCATCTGAGGCAAGTGGACTTCCCAATTTGTCGCTATCATATTCAATTTCTTCTTGGTCTAAGTTGATGACATCTGCAGCAGCCTGATATGAGCTTTCTTCCACAGTAGAATGCCTGCGCTTCTTTCTAAATCCAATTGCTTCATGCACATGAGCTGGCTGGAATACATCTTCATGTAGATCATTGAAATCTGTCTCATCCTCATCTGTTTCTTCAAAGTCAGAATCCTCTAAAGGCATGTAATCCTCATCCAAGTCCTCATCATCCTCATCATACCCAGCTTCCTCCCCATCAGTATTGCTTCCTACCATGTTGTTGATGGTTGCATCATCATGATCTTCACCATCAACCGAGGCTTCATTCTCATCTTCATTAACTTCAACATTAACCAAGTCTGCAACGTCAAAATTCAGCAAGTCATCATCCTCATAGGCCTGTGCAGCATCATCATTAAACTGTGCAGCATCCTCATTCAACCCTGCATCATTCCACTCATGCTTCACAAACACATGAATGGAATCAATCCCTCTCTGCTCCATGTCATCCACTACTTGAAGCAGGTGGCTTTCATCTCTTATAGGCTTCAGCTCTTGCATGCTTTCCTCTTTATACTTGTAAAACCACTCGAAGGGTATGGAATAGTTATATGCATTCATCCGTTTCTCCCATTCAACTAAGGACACATAGTCAGTCCCAACTTCCCCCTGGATGGATAACCCACCAACATACTCTTTCTCTGCAGTATTGTGATGCCATACACCACCAAAGCGCAAAGTCCAGAATATGATCATCCTATCATAACACAAACACAGAAAAAACTGTAAATAGAAGCAGAAGACAAACTCAACTTCAATTTCCCATAATACTGCAATTTCATAACCAGGAACATTACCACATACCAGTAAGCATTTATGTAATGATACAATGAACAGAACACACCAACAAATTGAACAGAACACAATCCCAACACACCAAAAAAATGAGCAGAACACACCAACAAAGTGAACAGAACACCTCGCATCATCAAGTAACCACACACAAGCACACCATTGCAAACCCTAAACCAATACCCTCTTGCAAGACATGGACATATCACACAAATATACTATCAATTTCAATCATTACCGCAACCAACATTTATACAAAATAATGAACATTACTTATAGCAGTGGTGGAATGTTTACCTCAAATGCTTCAGTGAATCACGATTATCAGTGGTGCAATAACCCTCGTCGTGCTTCTCCCACCACCTCCAAGTCCCCTCGGTTTCTGCTAACAACCTGTTTAAGAAGCAGAAAATAGATTAACTCCAGAAACTTCTCAAAATCCAGCATCCACAAACTTAGACAGTACAAAAGATCAATTATAAGGTTATGCATGCAACCCCACACTATAAACACGCAGATTGCACTCTCTACATACAAACCCAGAAGTCATCACCACGCCCTGAGTTGAAGCGAGAAGCGAGAAAAAGCAAAAATCTGACCTTTGTTACTTGCTTCAAAGACTGCAGTGACCATACACGTGGATATGGTCGTCGATCGTGTCTTCTTTGCCTACCTGGTTCTGCTTGTCAACCACCTTTGCCCGGCCAGACTAGACGTCCGACCAGGCGCTCGTGTACCCTTTCCCTTCTTCAAGTGTTGTGTTTTATTTAATGGCACCCACTAAGATCCATGGTGAGCAGCAGGCGAGAGGAGAGGAAGAAGAAGAAGATGAAGGGTTTGAGAGAGATTGAGTGTTTGGAGAGTTCTATTTTACTTTCTTTTGAGAAAGTGTGAGAGAGAGACGCGACGGGTATTAAATGCGGATGGGAAGTTATGTCCGTTGTTCCGTAGCACAGCCCACGAGAATTCGAAATCCACGGGCAGGATTAATCCACGTGTCACGAATCGGTGGATTCCGTTACTCAAATTGACGGAGCCGAGATGCCATTGGACGGAGGGGGTCAATTGCATGCAATTGGGAGTTCAGGTGGTCAATTGATGAAAAAAAAAAGTTCAGGGGGTGACTCAATAATAAACTGGATTTTAGGGGGTCAAAATGTAATTAACCCAAAGGAAAAGAACACCGGTTACAAGAAAGTTTCCATGTTATTCTGTGGGAATTTAGACTTTTTTGCTTTTTGCCATGTAGTGGGAGCTAGCTATCCAGATTTTGATTTGTATCATAAATATTGCCCATGAAATATATTATCCGAAATATGAAAATGATAATATTTTTGTCAAACCTTCTGATTTTGTCTATCAATATATATTGGATGGGTTGGGATTCACTGCTTCGCTTCAATGGAAACAATTCAACGCAAGAAACAAATATTTGAGAAACTTACTATCATCTCCCTAAAATATGCAACCAGCCCACTAATAATTATGGTAGCTGATGAAATTGAAAACCCAACCTTATGGGGGTTTAACATAAATGGAACATTTTTGTCAATACAAAATTAAAATAACCTTAAATTTAGTGATTAACATATCATGTTAACTTAGTAAAAACCCTAGTGTCTTCATCATTTTATCTTAGTAAAAACCCTACTGTCTTCATCAATTTTTTGAGGTTAGTCTCTAGGCAGTAGGCAGGCATATGGCATAATGTTGGGGAAGGAAGAAATTTACTATATCTGCAACCATTGTCAAAATAAGCTTATTTCTTGGTATGCTCTATCTAAAACGAGGTTATATTTCCTGTACTTCATTTTTACACTTTATTTATATTTCCTAAATATAAACCTATAGTTTAGGAATCAATCCCAGAATATGCTTTTACCCAAATGTAACTAATTACCGGAAAAAAATTTCAACCCATGATAAGATTTTTGTCAAACCTTCTCATTTTGTCTATCAATATATACTGGGATTGCGCAGCTTCAATGGAAACAAATCAACATAAGAAAATAAAAGCAAGAAATAGATATTGATCATTACGCTTAAATTAAAGGGAAAACTGCAGCATGAACAACTATAAGGGGGAAAAAATAAACTTAATAAAATATAGTAGGCCACTAGTTATGGTAGCTGATTAAATTTGATAACCCAATCTTTATGGCGGTTTGACATACATGGAACATTTTTGTCAATCAAAGAATTAAAATGACCTTAATTTTAGTGATTAAGAGATCATTTCATCACAGGAAAAACGTGTCATTATCTTAGCAATAAAAAAGAAAACAACCATGTGACCAAAAAAAAAAAACCAGAAAACAACCAAAACCCAGCTTCTCCCTCCTCCTCCTCCTCTTCCTCCCTGGAATCTTGGCTGTGCCGCCGTAGTCATGGCTCCTAACTCTGTCATCCTACGGCCGACTTCCATCAACGACCTTGACGACACTATGCTGACCGAAATATTGCACAGAGTCCCCACCAGGAGAGAAGCCACTGCATGTAAACTGGTCTGCAAAGGATGGTACTCTCTAATCTCTAGTTCTCATTTCGCTTCCCGTTATATAGTGTACCATAAAAAGCATCCAAGCAAAGCAAAACCATTTGCCTACCTCTTAAACTGTTGCAAGCCAATGACATGGAGGAACAAGCTAGGGGCTCACTTATGGAAGCCCTTTGCCGGTTTCTTAAACTGTTGCAAGACGCTGCAGTGGAAGAACAAGCTAGTGGTGCCTCACCTAGCCTGCAATGACGACAATGTCTTTGGGGCCAGGGGATTTGAGCTGAAGTTTCTACCCTTTAAGCCTCGAGTCATCGCCTCTTGTGATGACTTAGTCTTGTGTTGTGCATTAGGATTTGGTCATGGTAGGGCTTATTACCTCTGCAATCCCATAACCTCTAGGTGGGTTGCTCTTCCACCGTTTCCGGGGAGAAGCAAACGCGCCGCTGTAGGGCTTGTGCGTGGAGATGGTCGTGGTCATGGCCTGAAGTTTAGAGTGGTGCGTATTCCTTATGATCAGTTCTTGGCATCCCGCAAGAGGGCATGCAACTCATTTTTAGTGGATATGTACTGTAGTGAGGCCAACAAGTGGAGTGAGGGGGTGAAGATTGTTTTTGCTGGTGGAAACAGAATTGGTTTAAGCGAGGATGGGGATGATGTCGATGAGGATGATGGTGATGATGAGTTTGATGTGTTTTCTTGGAATGGAGCCTTGCATTGGCTCACTTGGGAGAATGATGTTGTTGCTTACAATCC
>JAKUCV010004657.1:2171-47926 GCA_028386065.3 Turnera subulata
TTGTTGCTAGCACATCAAGTGGGAGTGCTCGAGGCTTGATTCGTGTGACGATTCGAAGCCGATCACGGTTCGTGTGGATACCGTAGAGGAGCAGGTCTTCTTCTTGCTCTAACTGATTTGTTTCAGCCTTCGTCTTGGTCTAGATGATTCATTCCAGCAGTTGGGTGAAAGACCTCAACCGAACAAGGTATGAAATTTTGTTATACGGTTTATGTTGCTTCACATGTGGTTCTTGGCTAAGTTTCCTTTGCTTCCGCTGCATCTTTTGCTTGTATATGATTGTCATATAGCCTAGGGATACTTACACTTAGCGCTCATGCTGTTACACACTTTAGTAATCTATTCTCAAAGGAACAGTCTGATTTTATTACTTTGCAAGTAAGGGGTAAGTTTCCACTGATCTCGACTAAGAGACTGAATCCTTTGGCTGCTGCTATCTCTCCGACAGAAATTTATGCGGCACTGAAATAGATGTCTCCACATAAGGCCCCTGGGGTTGATGGCCTTCATGCCCTATTCTTCCAACGTTTTTGGCCCTTGGTAGGTCCTACTGTTTGCTCCTTTATACAGACCGCTTTTAATAATGGGTGTGTGCCGCAGGAACTTAATAGAACCTTGTTATCTCTCATTTCAAAGGTTGATTGCCCAGAGGAAATCTCACAATTTCGTCCAATTAGCTTGTGTACGGTGCCCTATAAGATTTTGACAAAGGTGTTAGCCAATAGGCTTAAACCCTTGTTGGACTCCCTGGTCCTTCCCTTCCAGGCTAGCTTTGTTCCTGGGAGACAGATACATGATAATGTTATTGTGGTACAGGAGCTTATTCACTCAATGAGAATAAAGCAGGGTACTACGGAGTTCATGGCCATCAAATTGGATTTGGAAAAAGCTTATGATCGGTTGAGTTGGGAGTTTATTCAGGATACCTTGCAGGATATTGGTCTTCTTTCAAACTTTATTGCTATCCTTATGTCATGTCTCTCTTCGAGTCGACTACAGGTTTTATGGAATGGAGAGCTTACCAGCGAGTTTACTCCTTCCCGGGGGGTTCGCCAAGGGGATCCTATCTCCCCTTATTTGTTTCTATTGTGCATTGAACGGTTATCACAAATGATTTGTGAGTTGACGGTGGGAGTGTTTGGAAACCTATTGTTATTAATACTTCGGCACCCCCAATTTCTCACATGTTCTTTGCAGATGATTTGGTTTTGTTTGCGGAGGCTTCATTGGAACAAGCACATGTGATCACACGGTGCTTAGAGACTTTCTGTGTTAGCTCTGGCCAAAAGATTAACCGGGAAAAATCCAAGGTTTTCTTCTCTAAAAATGTTTCTTCTGGTTTGGCTCAGACTATTTCTTCCTCGTTGGGTATTGGAGCTACTTCTGACCTTGGGAAGTATCTTGGTTTTCCATTGGTTCACGGCCGCATTACTGCTGCGACTTTTGGCCATATTACTCAGAGAGTGGAGCAAAAGCTTGCGGGTTAGCAGGCAGCGAGTTTGTCTTTTGCTGGGCGCCTTACTCTGGCACAATCGGTTCTTCAAACTATCCTTTATTACTCTATGCATGTTGTTCCCTTGCCTAAGGGTCTCTGTGATAAGGTGGATAAACTTACCAGGGGGTTTTTATAGGGTACGTCGGCAACTGAACGCAAGCCCTCTCTTGTTTCATGGGATGTAGTTTGCCGACAGAAGAAGGATGGTGGCCTTGGTCTTCGAAAAATGAGGCAGGCAAATGCGGCCTTCTTAGCGAAACTTGCTTGGCATTTGGTGGTTAAGCCTGATTCGCTGTGGGTTAAGTTGCTTCGAGCTAAGTATTGGGCTGGTGATTTGTTGGTCCCACAGGTCAAGCCCAAGGCAAAAGCTTCTCATGTCTGGCGTGGGATTTGCCAGGCTTGGCGTACAGTGTTAGCAGGACTGTCATGGGTGTTTGGTGATGGCAGGTCAGTTCTCTTTTAGCAGGATGCCTGGATGCCTGGCTTTGGGCGTCTAGATGTGTTACCAAGGGTGGTGGTACAAGAGGAGTTGCACTTGACAACATTGGCAGATTATATGTTACCCTCTGGTGGGTGGAATTGGGAACTTCTTCGTGCTTTGCTCTCGGTACACCTTCATCCGCATTTTTCTGATTTTGTACCGGCTCTTTCTACTCATGGTAGTGATTCGGTGTTTTGGGAGGGTACGGCCTCAGGCGAATGCAGTTTGCTCTGTGTATTCCTCCCTTTCGGCCCCCGTTTCAGGGTCTAGGGATGTGAGGCTTTGGAGGGTGATTTGGAAGTGGTCGGGGTTGCCTCGTGCACGGACATTTCTATGGCAGCTTAGTCATGATGCTATCCTCATAAATGATAGAAGGCACCATCGGCATATGGGCTCGAATGGATTATGCCCTCGGTGTAAGAGGTCTTCTGAAACTATGTTGCATGTCAAGCGTGACTGTCCTTTCTCAAGGACGATATGACATCAGTTATTAGATCAATCGGTGGCGAGTTTGTTTGCCATTATGAATCAAAATGAATGGTTGTTGTCACGCCCCGTCAAACGTGACCGGCCAGGTACCCGAGCCAGCCTAGCGACCAGCACAGGGCACCCAAAGGCCTAAGCCAAACTGAAGACAGAAGCTAGCCAAACGGGCAGCAGTAACTAACACGCAACAACTATCAAAGCGGGCATCACAATATAAAGTACGAACGTGTACATGCAAACATTCAGCTTATTTTACATAGATTATGTACAATAGGTCGGGGCACTACAAGCAACAGCTTTTAGCCAACCCTCACAAGCTCATACACTCTAAGAGAAACCAAGTCAGGCTATATACCCATCTCTACAAAGATATGCCTCTCGAACCTGCCCACACCAGCTGCTCGTGCTCTCCCAGCCCTGAAACATGGGTGTGGAAAGAATGGGGGGTGAGTCCACGGCTCAGTAAGTAGGTGGTCATACAAGGCATTAGCAAAGACACAAACAAGCGGCAAATAACATCCAATAACCAAACATCTCAAGTCACCGTGATCAGCCCACGGGTAAGCTATCGTGGAGTTGTACCTAGCCTACATGCGGGTCTTGTAGCCCTTCAAACAGTGTTACTTTTTAGCCTACAGCCCCACGTATGAGGCATATCAGTTTGGCTACCACAACCACACACGGCGCCAAGCACAACACTACCATCATCTCAATTGACCAAGCAGCCTAGGAGCACTACAAGGTCCACCATCTGACCATCTCATGTAATGTCATGATGCAAATGGAATGCATGGATGCATAGTCCGAATATCAGACTCATCTCGAGCCAAGGCATATTTTCAAACTTCTCAACATCTCAATTGCACCATAGGTGCCATCTCAATAGGAAATTGGATCATCCACCAAGCCAATAAGCATCACAGCCATCACACAAGTATGCAACCAAACTTACACAAATTCAGGCCTCACTAGGCCCTTCTCCTTCCTTTGGTGCTCCTTGGGTTCTAGTACCCCCTTCCTTTGTATGCTTACTTCTTGAGAGAACTCTGAAGATGGCCAAGTATTTTCTCCCTTAGTGCCTATCATGTTTTTGGGCAGAAATGGGGCTTGAGGTGCTTGCTTGACTACTTAAACTCAAGCTAGCAGCTCAGTCAGCAGCCACTTGCAGCCCCCTTCTCCCTAAAATCTGCCACCTTACTCAAACTCCTCTCCACCACCTACTTAAATTCCAACCTATCAGCTTAAGCCAACATACCCCCCCATACTTAGCCCTCAATTAGTTTTCTCAAGCTATCAGCACACACTAACCCGTGATTAAGACTAATTACAAACTAATTAATCAAACCGAGCCAATGCTAGCCAACAGAAACCGTAGGTTAGCCGACTGAGGCCAACTGATACCAACTCTCATCCCAGCGCCCATCCTCATCAAGTAAACATACTAGGCTTCGATTAGTCGGGTTATTACATCATCTCCCCCTTTATAAAATTCGTCCTCGAATTTACCTGAAAATAGGTGCAGGTACTTGTCCAGTATCTCTTTTTCGGATTCCCAAGTAACCTCCTGCCCTGAGGCATCTTCCCACAAAACCTTCACAGAAGTGACTTCCTTATTACGGAGTCTACGTGCCTGCCTGTCTACCATCATAATTGGCTGTGCTTTATATGTTAGTTCTTCCCCCAACTGAATATCTTGTGGTACAAGGACAAGTGATGGATCCGGCAAATATTTTCTTAACATCGAGACATGAAACACCAGGTGAATTTGTGACATTTTCGGGGGTAATGCAAGATAATATGCTACTGATCCAATCCTCTCAAGTATCTCAAATGGACCTAAATATCGAGGGCTCAACTTTCCTTTCTTTCCGAACCGAAGTACTCCTTTGGTGGGCGACACTTTGAGGAATACCATGTCCCCAACTGAAAATTCCAACTCCCGCCTTCTATTGTCTGCATAGGACTTCTGTCTACTTTGGGCAGTAGCCAAATTCTTCCGAGCTATCTTTACTTTCTCGGCTGTCAGTTCCACAATTTCAGGTCCAAGTAGTCTCTTGACTCCAACTTCATCCCAACAGACCGGTGTTCGACATCTGCGGCCATATAACATCTCATATGGGGCCATACCAATACTGGATTGATAACTATTATTGTAAGCAAACTCAACGAGTGACAAGTATTTATCCCAACTGTTTCCGTAACTTAGCACACAAGCTCTCAGCATATCTTCCAGAATTTGTATCACCCGTTCACTTTGCCCATCTGATTGAGGGTGGAATGCCGTACTCAAATCAAGTTGAGTTCCCATAGCTTCCTGGAAGCTTCGCCAAAATCTTGATGTGAATTGCGGACCTCGATCAGAAACTATCGACGCCAGCACACCATGTAATCTCACAACTTCATCAATATAAATTTGAGCTAGTTTGACAAAATTATAAGTAGTCTTCACTGGCAAAAAGTGAGCAGATTTACTTAATCTATCAACAATCACCCAAATGGAATCAAATCCACCCGCAGTGCGGGGCAATCCACTAACAAAATCCATAGCAACTCTTTCTCACTTCCATTCTGGGACAAATAAGGGCTGAAGCAACCCTGGTGGTTTTTTATGCTCACCCTTTACTTGTTGGCATATCAAACATTTAGCAACATAATCTGCCACATCCCGCTTCATGTTATTCCACCAATAATGTGTTTTGAAATCGTGATATATCTTGGTGGAACCCGGGTGCAGTGTATATCGAGTCTGATGTGCCTCTTTCAAAAGTTTGCTACGAAGATTACCGATATCAGGGACATACATCCTTGTGCCCAACCTTAGAATACCATCATCCGATACCACAAATCCAGCTAGTTCCCCCCGGCTTGCCTTTTCTTTCCATGATTTTGTTTCCGTGTCATCATTTTGGGCCTTAGCAATTTCCTCATTTAAAACAGGACGCACTTGATAGTGTGCCAATAATACTCCTGATTCAGCTACCTCCCATTGCAAGCCTTGGTCCAACAACTCATGCCAAGCTCCAACTGAGGGTCTTTTGGCCACACTAAGATGCGCCAAACTACCAACAGATTTCCGGCTTAATGCATCCGCTACAACATTTGCTTTTCCGGGATGATACTTGATAATGCAATCATAATCCTTGAGCAACTCTACCCATCTCCGTTGTCTCAAGTTCAGATCCCGTTGCTCCATTATGTACTTCAAACTTTTGTGGTCCGTGTAAATCTCACAAGGTTCCCCATACAAATAATGTCTCCAGATTTTCAAAGCAAACACCACTGCTGCCATCTCAAGGTCGTGCACCGGGTAATTCTCCTCATTCTTTTTTAGTTTCTAGGACGCATAGGCAATCACCTTGCCATCCTGCATCAAAACGCAGCCCAAACCAATCCTTGATGATCACAATAAACAGTATACACACCATTCTCCTTTGGCAATGCAAGTATTGGTGCAGTGGTTAACCTATGCTTCAGCTCCTGGAAGCTAGACTCACAAGCATCAGTCCACACAAACTGTTTCTTCTTTTGGGTCAACCCACACAATGGTGCAGCAATGGAGGAAAAGCCCTTAACAAAACGACGGTAATAGCCTGCCAACCCAAGAAAACTCCGTACTTCAGTCACATTGGTCAGCCTCGGCCACTTCATAATTGCCTCCACCTTCTGCGGGTCTACTTCAATGCCTTTAGCCGATATAACATGGCCTAAGAATGACACCTTTTCTAACCAAAACTCACACTTGGAGAACTTTACAAACAACTTTTCCTCCCGTAAAATCTGCAACACAATTCTCAAATGTTCTTCATGCTCCTCTTTGGTCTTTGAATAAACAAGCACATCATCAATAAATACAATTACAAACTTATCAAGGTACTGCTTGAACACTCGGTTCATCAAGTCCATAAACGTTGCTAGTGTGTTGGTTAAACCAAATGGCATCACCAATAATTCGTAGTGCCCATACCCTGTTCAGAAGGCTGTTATTCACACATCCTCCTCCTTTATCCTCAACTGATGATACCCTAATCTCAAATCAATTTTTGAGAAGTAGTTGGCTCCCTGCAACTGATCAAACAAATCATCGATGCGTGGCAATGGATACTTATTCCGCACTGTCAGCTTGTTTAATTACCGATAATCAACACACATTCTCATCGTACCATCTTTCTTTTTGACAAACAATACTGGAGCTCCCCACGGAGACACACTAGGTCTGATAAATCCCTTGTCCAACAAATCTTGTAGCTGAGTTTTCAACTCTTTCAATTCTGTAGGGGCCATTCGATAGGGTGTAATTGACACGGGTTCTGCCCCAGACACAAGTTCAATGCCAAACTCAATCTCACATTCTGGTGGTAATCCAGGCAAGTCATCGGGGAAAACATCAAGGAACTCATTGACAACAGGAACTTGATCAATTGAAATTTTCGATTCACCTACACTTTGCACCGATGCTAAATACAAGTAGTCCGTCTGTCGTGCCAATCGAGCTGCTTTCACCGCAGAAATTATTTGGGGTTGAGAAGAAACAAACTTCCCCTGAAAAATAAATTCTGCCTCCCCAAGAGGCTGAAACTTCACCCTTTTATTAGCACAATCAACACGAGCACCATACCGAGACAACCAATCCATGCCTAAGATCACATCAAAGTCTGTCATCGGCAGCAACAACAAATCTATCGGCAAGTGCTGGTCCATCACAAAAATATCACACCCCCGATACACTCTATCTATATAGACATGCTCATCAAGAGGCGTGTACACAGCCAACAGACTTCCGAGACTAACAGGTATCTCGTTAAAGTACTTAGCAAAATGAGAGTTAACAAAGGAGTGCGTACACCCCGTATCAATTAAACACAATACAGGGCACAAATTAACTTTCAGTATACCTGTCACAACAGTGTTGGAGGCTTTTGCATCCTCCTGAGTCAAGCAAAATACTCTAGCCTGTCCCTGGCCGGGTTGATAGCTGCTGCCTCTACTTGCAGCTCCTCGACTAGTACTTCCCCTACCTCGGAAGGAAAACTGGCTATCTGTCCGCTGTGACCTTGGTGGTGGTGATGCTACACTGGATGCCATAGATGATTGTTCAAGGGAACACTCCTTGGCTATATGCCCAGCCTGCCCACATATGTAACACAAATTTTGTCCCACCGGGCATTCCCGTGATATATGTCCAAACTTGCCAGACCTGAAGCATAAACTATTGGGCCTCATTTATATACTTTGAGTACCCTGAAATTGGCTAGTTACAGGTCTCATCGAACTCTCCCCAAAGCTTGGGACACCATAACTAGGACTACCCCTGAAACGAGCCCTAGGTTGGTTAACCCACAATCCTGTTTTCCCACGCCCACGAAATTGGCTTGAACCAGCAGTAAAACTCTGTTGGTTTTGGGAATTATCTTGCCTCATCCTCTTGAAACTTACCTCACCTCTTTCAGCTTGAGTCTTCATCTCAATTGCGCGAGCTTTGTCTACTGCTTCAGCATAAGAGCTAAATGGTATAGCCACTAATGAGTTATAAATATAACCCTTCAGTCCTTCAATGAACCTTTTGATCTTCCTCCGCTGATCTGGAATCAAATACAAGGCATACTTAGACAGGTTTGTGAACTTGGACTCATACTCTCCCACTGTCATGTCCCCTTGCCTTAGGAGTTCAAATTCCGCAGTTTTTTGATCCCTAACACTCTCAGGCAGGAATCGTTCAAGAAATGTGGCACGGAACTCAGTCCAAGTCCACGGGGCAGCATCAGGCATCCTCTCCCTCATTTTGGCATCATACCAATTGTTAGCTTCATCCCCCTTTAACCGAAAAGCAGCAAGGTCAACTGCTCGATGATCAGTCAATTCCATCACTCGGCAACATTTCCACACATCATCGAGAAATCGCTATGGATCTTCATTTTCAGCACCGGAAAATGTTGGTGGATCAAGTTTCACAAATGTCACCAAAGTTGATTCCCCGCTGTGTTCTCGTTGTACTGGGTCCTCTCTACTTTTTCAATCAGCAGCAATCGCTTCTGCGATAGTCTCAACTGCCCTGTTAACCCCATGCAAACCAGCCTTCAGCACCTCCAAAGGCATCTCTTGGGAGGCATCTGAATACTCTGTTTCACTGGGCAACTCAACACCAGCATCCCCCGGGACATAAGTCTCATCAGCCCCATCCTCGGCATCCTGAACGGATTGCACATCCGGGGCGGCAACATCAGTAAACACTTCCTTTCCCAACTTCCTTTTTTTCGGCTTACCTGCACACATTGCACAAGAAAACCAACATATACAAGTCAGCTCTCACCATCCCACGGTCTCTAATGATGGGTAACAGCCTACGGAAGCACATCAACCCTATGCCCCTTAACATATAACCATGCTCCGCTACCAAGTTTGTCATGCCCCGTCAAACTTGACCGGCCAGGCACCTGAGCCAACCTTGCGACCAGCACAGGGCACCCAAAAGCCTAAGCCAAACTGAAGGCAGAAGCTAGCCAGACGGCCAGCAGTAACTAACGCGCAGCAATTATCAAAGCGGGCATCACAATATAAAGTACGAACGTGTACACGCAAACATTCAGCATATTTTACATAGATTATGTACAATAGGTCGGGGCACTACAAGCAACAGTTTTTAGCCAACCCTCACAAGCTCATATACTCTAAGAGAGACCAAGTCAGGCTATGTACCCATCGCTACAAAGATACGCCTCTCGAACCTGCCCACACCAGCTGCTCGTGCTCTCCTAGCCCTGAAACATGGGTGTGGAAAGAATGGGGGATTAGTCCATGGCTCAGTAAGCAGGTGGTCATACAAGGCATTAGCAAAGACACAAACAAGCGGCAAATAACATCCAATAACCAAACATCTCAAGTCACCGTGATCAGCCCACGGGTAAGCTATCGTGGAGTTGTACCTAGCCTACATGCGGGTCTGGTAGACCTGCCAACAGTGTTACTTCTTAGCCTACAGCCCCACGTACGAGGCATATCAGTTTGGCTACCACAACCACACACGGCGCCAAGCACAACACCACCATCATCTCAATTGACCAAGCAGCCTAGGAGTACTGCAAGGTCCACCATCAGACCATCTCATGTAATGTCATGATGCAAATGGAATGCATGGATGCATAGTCCGAATATCGGACTCATCTCAAGCCAAGGCATATTTTCAAACATCTCAACATCTCAATTGCACCATAGGTGCCATCTCAATAGGAAATTGGATCATCCACCAAGCCAATAAGCATCACAGCCATCACACAAGTATGCAACCAAACTTACACAAATTCAGGCCTCACTAGGCCCTTCTCCTTCCTTTGGTGCTCCTTGGGTTCTAGTACCCCCTTCTTTTGTGTGCTTACTGCTTGAGAGAACTCTGAAGATGGCCAAGTATTTCTCCCTTACTGCCTATCATGTTTCTGGGCAGAAATGGGGCTTGAGGTGCTTGCTTGACTACTTAAACTCAAGCTAGCAGCTCAGTCAGCAGCCACTTGCAGCCCCCTTCTCCCCAAAATCTGCCACCTTGCTCAAACTCCTCTCCACCACCTACTTAAATTCCAACCTATCAGCTTAAGCCAACATACCCCCCATACTTAGCCCTCAATCAGTTTTCTCAAGCTATCAGCACACACTAACCCGTGATTAAGACTAATTACAAACTAATTAATCAAACCGAGCCAATACTAGCCAACAGAAACCGTAGGTTAGCCGACTGAGGCCAACTGATACCAACTCTCATCCCAGCGCCCATCCTCATCAAGTAAACATACTAGGCTTCGATTAGTCGGGTTATTACAGTTGTTGGCTGGTCTACAGGGTGAGTTCCGGTTTGCTAGTACTCTACTTTTAAGTTTGGCCTTTGGTATGACTCTATGGGGTCTTTTGAAATGGCGGAATGAATTTGTTTTTTCCCAGAACCCCCGTCCGCCGGAGATTGTTGTCATGCACATTTTCCAGTATGTTAGGTCGATAATGCTTCTCTCCTGTTCAGGCGTGGATCGGTTGGAGGAGGTTCCACGGGAGGTTGTGTGCTTCCCCCACCTACTGGAACCTTAAAGATCAATATTGATGCGGCGGTTAGTGGTACTGATGGTAGGTGTGCGGTTGGTGGTGTGGCTCGTGAGGCTCGTGGCCTTTGGCAAAGTGGATTCAGTTGCCGTGTGCCGTCGTGTAGTGTGATGTTAGCTGAACTGCAGGCGGTGTTGTATGGGCTCTAGATGGCTGATGCTCTTCGTGCTTGTAAGGTGGTTATGGAGGCAGATAACAAAGAGTTGGTAGATGTTATTAGGGGTGTTATTCCTAGTCGGTTGCATAATCATCCTTTGATGCTTGATGTGCGCATGTTCATGGCTCGTTTTGAGCAGTGCAGTGTCCATTATGTTGGCCGGGAGTGTAATTTAGTAGCTGACTTCTTAACTAAGTCTGGTTTACAGTTATCGTTTGATTGTCATTTTCTTGCTAACCCACCTGCGGGTTGTACTAGACTCTTGTCTGAGGATGCATGTTCTTCAGCTTGGGCTACTGATAGTTAAGTAATGGAATGCTCTCTTGATTACCAAAAAAAAAATAAAGTTATTCACTATCTATTTAATTACATAAAAGAATATAGGAAAAATAGAGATGAAAATACATAAAAAATACAATCAATATCAATTGAAAAGTTACTCCCCTTGAATTTGTCCAAAAGCAGAGGTTGGAGGAAAACATATACGGTAAGAAGAAAAGAGTTTTATAGTATTTTTTAAAGAAATAGTGAAAAAAAATATTTTAAAAAATATTCAAACTTAAACATCCTTTTAATAACTTTTCATAACTACTAGTTTTTGTGCACGTGCGATGCACGTGGTATGGTATTATCTTTTAAAATTATAAATATGAGTAGTTTTTTTTCAAAAAAATATAATGTAAGTAGTAATTATTTATACTAACATTCTACAATAATATTAAATGCTAATATTGTTTTAATTAAAAATTAATAACATATTGTTCAAATATTATTTATAATAATAGTATTATAAAAGCTAATAATAATAATTTATTCTTTTTTGTTCTTAATTTTTTTCTGCATCTGTTGTACATAGTTGTCTTCATCTTCAATACAGAAGATGCTTTTTTCTTTCTTGTCCTCTAAACTTGCAATTCCAACTTGTTTTTCATTTTGTTCTTCGGCGGTTGCCTTTTGCACTTCCTCTACTACAAATCGTCCATTTCTCCTTTTCGAGTCGTTTGCTTTGTTCATCCTCACTAAGAAAATGTATTCTTTGTCTTCACAATCGAGCAACTTTTCTTTTTATTGATTTGCCTACAAAATAGAAACTTAAATTTGTCAATACTTATTTCAAAATAAATTGGTTTTTTACTTATCATTCATTATTTACTTCATCTTCTAACATCGCAATATAATCAGTCACATCACATCCAATTATCATTTTTGCCTCGTCGAATATGGTTACCGATGCATTCTCTTTTTCGTCAGACACTTCGAGCCTTAGTATGTACCTATAAGAATTAGATATGTTAATTAAAAGTTTTAATATAAATATTTAGCAAGGACAGTCATTATTTTTTTTTTTTATATTACTCATACCTTGGTTTGTATCCGTCATATCCATTGCATTTTTCTCCTTCACACCGTGGTTTGTTGTCTAAAACATCTACTTTTTTTTCACACCTTTTGCATGCATGATACCATAGTTTTTCTTTGTTTTTTTATCTTCATAATTTTAGCTTAGAATGAACAATATATGACCTACATACATCCAATAATTTGGTTAATTTAAAACAAATATTATTGTGAAAGTATATATATTGACATTATTAAACTTTTTATACTTACCTTTGCTGCTGTTGCACTACTCATGTTCTGTACATCCCATATAGTAAATTCTGCAGCATCTCTCATCCTTTTTGTTTTTGGTTGTTGTGTAATTTGAATATCTTCTTTTTGTTATTTTCCAAACCTATTTTTTAAAAATTAGTACATATTTTTTTTCCCATGCCCTTTTTAGCTTTAAGAGATAATGTACTTACCATTCTTGAATCTGGAAGGCTTTTTGTATTTTTGGATTTACCATGATGGTTGTGGTATATGACGTTGATAGTTGGAGCATACATGAGAGTTAAATATAGATTTGTCAGTTACTATATATATATAATGCTTGCAAATATTTTTTGTTAATCATTTACCATTGTATTCTTATATTTTGATGTCTGATATTGCAATGACTTGGTTTTTGTCTTCATTCTCATATAATTTTTGTCCCTCCTGCTCCGCCAAATCACCCTATAGGATTAGTGTTAATTGTTCATTCCTGAATATAAAATGACAGTTATTAGTAAATAAGGAAAAATATTTTAGGTAAAAGCTATTGTGTAACAATCCGGGTAAAAATTTGCATTTTACCGGGACTGTAAAAATGCTTTGTACAGTAATTTACCATATAAAATAATCTTGGGTAATTATTTCAGGGTAAATTATGCATCGGATTCCGAAACCGAGCTTTGTCCCACGCCCGGGATTTTTCTGCGGATTTTATGGACCGAAGTTGGAATTTTTAGGGTCCAGGAATCTCGAGAAAAGTTAGGTTTAACCTCGAATTATAGGGCCAGAAATAAAGTCAATGGGGTATTATAGATATTTTCTGGTCTGGACGGGATACGACTGCATAATTGAAATTATGCAGCCGCCGTTTCCTGTGTGCATGTGAAAGGCTGTCTCCCTCCTGTGAAGCTTGTGACCCTGCGCGTTTTATTCCTGCTCGTGCCACCATCTTCTGCAAAACACCATCATTTCTCCACCTGCAAAAACACACCAAACCACCCAGCTCACCTTCTTCAGCAAAAAAAAATTTCCTCTGCAACCCGTCTCCTACATCACACCTAAGAAACCAGGAAAAAAAAAAGGAAAAAGAAAAGAAACCAGAAAAGAAAAGAAACAGAAAAAGAAAAAAAAGAAAAAAAAAGGGAAAAGAGGGAGGGGCTGCCGCCACCGCCACCACCACCTTCTTTTCTCCTCCACAGCTGGCACCAATCGAGCCACCACCTGCAGCACTGTCACCGCCGCCCGATTACACCTCCGGACGCGACACCAGGACCCAACGGACGCCTTCTCTCCCTCGCTGCAGCCGTCGGATCCGACAGCAGGGCCGCCCAGATCCGCCCGTCTCCTCTCCTCTCTGTCGATCGTCACAGCGGCCACAACACCTCGCTCTGCGCCGCTCTGCCGCTTGCCGTCGCCTCCTTCGCCGGTGCCTCGTCACGCCTCTGTAGCACCCAAGGTGAGCAGCGGGTAGAAGACGACCTGCCACACGCACCGGGTTGCGACCTCGGGTCGGGTTGACCCGCGTGTGGATGGGCTGGGGAATCTGGGGCTGGGCTCGGGTACTGGGCTGATTGGCTCGGGCCTCCACATGGGGCAACGCTTGGGCCTCAGCTTGAGGTCTGGGCCTGGTGCTGTGCAAAGCCTGGCTGGCACTATTCACGGGCCCAGTCCGGTAAAAAAAAGAAAAAGAAAAAAAAGGAAAATAAATTCTGGAAGGAAGAAAAACAATAAAAATAAAATAAATAATTATATTGGAATAATCTGGAAAATATAAAGATATAGTATATGGATATAATTTGTAAATAAATACTTTCGTATAATAAATTCAAGAAACAAAAGTGATTATAACATAATTGTTAAACTATAGTAATATTCCTAAGATGTGTACCATGGAATATACTACCGGAAAATATGTACATGAGAATAATTTCTAGGAAGATTATTTTATGATAGCTAATACCTTTGGGAAGAATAATAATTATTTTTATCAAATATTTTAGAAAGTACATACTCATGGAATAATTTGGAAAGGGTATTATCAAAGTATTAAATACCGGAATAATAACCGGATATAACTAGGGAAAAATAATTCCGACCTATGTAATTAAATGGTGAATTATGATGATAATGGGAATAACCCGGGAAAGTACTGAGTAGGTCCAGTAATTATTTTTACGCCTTACAGTAATAGTCGAGCATTCGCATATCATCTTATATGTTCATAAGTTGTTGTTTGATATAGGAATTGATAACGAGTAGTACCCCGAGGAGCCTGAGCCGGAACACTTCGAAGACTATCAGGAATAGGAAAATCGGCTAAGGTGAGGATAAGTGATTATTTATATATTGCCCGTAGTACCAAGTTGCTGTTTGTTTATTATGTGTGTTATATGCTTGAATAATTCTTTGTGGCTGTGAATGGTTGATGTGAGATGAATTTAATTGTTATTTGTTGCCGTTGATGTTGCTGAATTAATGCTACTGTTGACGTTATTGATAATGTTAGAAATGTTGGTATTAGTAGGTTATTACTGTTGTTGTTGACTGTGAAAATTGTGTGAGTAGAGTACCGAGGGTACGTTGAAATAAGCTTGTATTATCCAGACGAGCGAAGAGGCTGTGAGCCTGCTCGGGATAATGAGATAATGGAGGATAATAGAAATTAAGTAACTAGGAATAATAAAACTGGTCACACTTAGACATCTAGTAAGTCACAGTTAAATGATGGAATAGCCAGATGGTAGTCTTATTTTTATGGTACTGGGGGAGAGTGTGCTTGGGGTCTGCTCCCTGTCTGTACCAATTTTTATTTTAGGTGCTGGGGGAGAGTGTGCTTGGGGTCTGCTCCCTGTCTATGCCAGTTTTACGTGGAGGTACAAGGGCGAGGTCCACGGGCTAGCTAGCTTGACTACCAGGCGACGGCCATCATTTAACTAGTGATAGGGGCCCTGATAATAAAATTGGTATAGCGTGTCTAGAATCACAGAGTGTGTTATTTAGGGTTCGTATGAACCTTAGGTATTTGCTGTTGATGTGACTTGGATTATTTACAGATGTTGTATATGTATATTTGCTTATGGATTTTACCCGGTGAGCACTTCGGACTCACCCCTCGCCTGCGTGACCTGGTCACATAGTTTGATTGTGCGTAGCTCAGGTACGTTCGAGGCAAGCTGTGGCGCACCCTCTGCCAGGCCCGGATCCATCCTGCGTTGCATCATGTTTATACTGTTGTCCATTGTTGTGTTGTATTAAGACTTCCGTTGCTTGCATTTTATTTCTTGATTCGGTTGCTAGTTGTAATAATGTTCCCGTGCCGGGACAAGTACTGTTGATGTATTATGTACTTTTATTGTATTAATACTGTTGGTTATGATATTTACCACTGTAGTTACTGTAATAGTATGTGGTCCCACGTATTTATTGTGTATAACGGTAAATACGGATCGGGGTGTTTCATATCTGTAACAGCCCGGGTAAAATTTTGGATTTTTATCGGGACTGTAAAAGTCTATTTACCGTGATTTACTGTTGAATTAATCTTGGGTAATTAATTCAAGGTAAATCGGGAGTCGTTTTTCGAATCCGAGTGTTTTCCCGCGCTCGTGATTTTCCCGTGAATTTTTCGGAACTAAGTTGGTATTTTTCGGATTTCGGAATTTCTCGGAAAATCACACCGGAAAATAACTAAGGGGGTATCAGTTATTTTCTGGTCCGGATCGGACCCGCCTGCATTATTGTTAATCACATGATTAACAGTAAATTACGTTTATAAAAAGGAAGAAGAAGCAGAAGAAGAAAGCAGAGAAGAGAGGAAGAGAAGAAAAAAAAAAGAAAAAAAAGAGAGAAAAAGAAAAAGAGAGGAAAAAGAAAAGAGAGAAAAAAGGAAAAAAAAAAAAGAGAAATCAGGAAAAAAAGAAAATGGAAAAAAGGAAAAGAGCCAATCAGAAAATAGAAAAAAAAAGGAAATGAGAGAAAAGAAAAAGAAAAAGAAAGAAAAGAAAATCAGAAAAAATGGAAAAGAAAAAAAAAGAAGAAAATACGAAAAAAAAAAGAAAAAAAGGGAAGAAGGCACTGCTCACGTCACCCAGGCGCCTCGTTACTGTGCACGCCGGCCGGATCCGTGCCTCCTCTCGCCGCACCACCTACACCATCGTGCTCGCCGTCCTGTCGCCGACCGAACGCCGCCAGCCCCGACTGATTCCGCTGCCGGACGCGCGCGCAGGAGCCGTTGACCCGCCGAGGACCCGGCGGATCTGTGTTCCTCGCACTTTCCGCCTCCTGCCGGCAACGTCGCGTCAGTTTCCCGCCGCCCTCGCGCCGCTACAAGCCGCCCGCGTCTGCTGCTGAGCGCGCCTTCCTCCCCGCGCTCGCCGTCGCCGTCGAGACGCCGCAACCCGCTAGGTAAGTCGGGTTTTGCCCGTTCCGCGGCCGGGTCGCGCCCTTCCTGGGTTGTGATCCGGATTTCTTTTTTTATTTATTTATTTTATTTTAATATATACATATATATATATAAATGCTTACATAATTAAATTTTGTTAATTAATTTCTGGAAAAAAATATATATTTTTATAATTCGAAAAATATGGTAATTCTGTGTTATGATTTATGGTTTTGAAATATATATATATTTACTTAGTTAAATAATTAAGTTTTGCTTTGGAAACTATTATTAAATTGAAAAAAAATATGGGTAACTTGAAGTTAATTTCTAGAAATTTTTATGTATATTATTTTGGCTGGAAAATTATTATTGTGGTATATGTATATGTACATGTATTTGGAAAATTAAAGTTAATTATATTTTGTGTTGGAAAATTAAATTGTAAATGTATTTAGAAAAAGATAAACACTATATGTATTTTCTGAAAATTATAAATAGATTATTATTTTCCTGGAAATTATAGTAATTATTATTTTGGATAATTATAATTATTTTATGAAAATATATTTTGGAAAGAGTTTTAATTAAAGTACGATACCGAAATTATATTCGGAAATACGTACGGATAAATATTTTTGATAAATAGAAATAATATCGAATAAGAACCGGAATGGGATTAATTCATAGTATTGGCATCATTGCATACCGATATGTGCATTTATGTGTATGTATGATTTTGTTGTATAGGTTTTTGGATATCGGGCAGTTTCCCGAGGAGCCGGCGTCGTACCGGTCATAGTTTCCGAAGTTGAGTAATCGGCCAAGGTGAGGATGGATTTCCTTCAATATGTGCCTTATTACTCGGTTATTGTATTTGGTGTTGTTGCATTGTTGGATGTTGTGCTTATGTTGTGTTTTGGCTCGGGATGTCTATCCCGGTGCTTATTTGGCATTTTTGGGATGTTTATCCCGTGTTGATTTTCTGTGTTTTCTTTTGGATTAAGTATAAAGGATTACTTAATGAATTGTGTTGAGGATGTCGATCCTCGGTATTTTGGTTAGGGATGTCGATCCCTGAGCTTGGTTTTTATTGACGGCATTATAATTGTCACGTGGTAAGTAGAGGTACGACCGGATGGTTAGAGACTGTTTGTGGTGGCCATGATCTGGGTTACTTGATAAGCATGTCTATGCTTGGGATGTCTATCCCGGTTTGTTATTTTTGGGATGTCTATCCCTGGGTTCTTTTTGATCTGGCACCAGGAACAGGTTGATAACCTGGTATGACCCTAGCTTAAGTGAGCACTTCGGACTCACCCCTCACCTGCGGGCTTTCATCCCGTAGGATGAGTTGTTTCATGTACAGGCTTGGTGCATTCCAGACAGGCTGCAGCGTTATCCCTTGGACGGGCTTGGATCCATAGTTTGCATTTATGCATACAGTGTATATGTGAGTTTCATAAGTCTTCCGCTGTGCATGTTTTCACTATTATTGGGACACTGGGCCGGGATTTATTATTTATGTTGTTTTACTATTTTGGGCCGTTGGGCCGAGTTATTATTGTTCACACTGTATGCTTGGGTTTATTTGGTTGGGTTGTCACAGTTCCGGCACGTGTTTACTGTGTACGGTAAATACGGGTCGGGGCGTTTCATTATACATAAATTTAATTTTTTCCTTACTTTTCATTCTTCACTATCAATTATCTTCATGGGTTCTAGTGTCTACCTTCTTTTTTTTCTGGAGTCATAATAATTATGAAAAAATCAAATAAATTCCTAAAAAAACAAAAACAAATTCAAAGATTAGAGGGAAAGGAGTTAATTAGTTATTAAAAATCAAACAATTATATCAAGAATAATTTGATTTCAATTATCATCAATTAAAATAATTTAAAATAAATAAATGTAAAAGAATTAAAAAAAGAATTACAAACTTTGTAGCTATTGGAGAATATGAGATTGGCAAAGCATTAATTGAAAAATAATAGAATAAAATACTTTAAAAAATAGGATTTAATTCTTGACGTGGCTTTGCTTTGCAGTATACTGAACCACTTTAATCAATTGACTTGCCGATGCTGCCGCAACCTACAATGCTGTTTCGCAATCTTTAATGCACTGTCACTTGAAGGAAAGGAATTACAAAATAATATTATTATATAATATTAAAAAATCAAACAATTATATCAAGAATAATTTAATTTCAATTATCCTCAATTAAAATAATAAAAAGCCACAATCTTCAAACTGTCACCTTTATAATTGAAAAAGTAATCAAGAAAATAATAGAATAAAATACCTTAAAAAATAAGATTTAATTCTTGATGTGGCTTTGCTGCCGCAATCTACAATGCTGAATAGGATTTAATTCTTGATGTGGCTTTGCTTTGCAGTATAACGAACCACCTAAATCAATTAACTTCAGCTGCTGCCGCAATCTTCAATGCCGTGAATAGCACTTGGGATGGAAAGCTACAAAAGCAAGCACTCGATAATGGTAGTTGTATTATATTTGATCTATAACAATTGTAATTGTATTAAATGGTATTGAATGAGGCATAATAGAGAACTCGATGGTAATTGTATTATATTTGATCTATAACAATTGTAATTGTATTGAATGGTATTGAATGAGGCATAATAGAGAAGGAATAAATTTATATAATGGCAAGGAAGAGGCGGCAGAGAAATTAATGTATTGTGCTTTTGTTGCGCAATGGAGTTGAGGTAGTAAAATTAATGTATTGTGATTTAATTAATAATTGTATTATATTTGATCTATAATGGTAATTTAATTAATGAAGGATATTTTAGTAGTTTCGCATGTTTCGCTGTTTTAGTATTTTTCTGTCTTCATGCTTTTATAGATAGTATAGATAAATGTCAAAAATCCGCCTCCATAAAGTTTGTGGTGGAGCGTAACACTTGTCGAGGTTGGGAATAGGGGTGAGCAAAAAAACCGTGCCGATACCGACCGAATACCGACGGTATCGGCACGGAAATCACAAGGGTTTTAGCGCCACCCCTTCCGAATTTGCCGAGCCGATAAGACCGCCAATCCTTCTCGGCAGAAGCTCACATATACTGTCGGCACACGGTACTGCCGATACTGACGATGAACCCAGACCCCAACAACAGCGACAAGCCCAATGAAATCAATCTCACCCAGCCCAAAAAAACCTTAACCCAACCTAACCTAGCCGGCTAATATAAAAAAACAAACCCTAAAAATCCCTAATTTCCTTCTCTCTTCTCTTCTATTCTCTTCTTCGCCTCTCGTCCGATTCTCTCTTTTCTCTTCACACACAGTCACAGACAAGCCCTCTTAGCCACCGATTCGTCGCGCTTCATGGCGGCGACAGTGAAACAACCCCCCACAAACTCTAATCAACCACCGATTTCCTCTTCCCTTTCTTTGAATCGGCCTAAATTTGGTTAAAGTCCCAAACCCAAAGTCAGACACACACAAACCCTTTATGTCGCGCGTGACTGCAGCGACGGTGAAGCAACCTGCCAAATCCCTCTTCCCCTCCATCGTATCGACATTACAAGCAATCCCAAAGTCCCAAACCCAAAACCCCCAATTCTCGAAGTGGAACCCTAATTCCCCAAATCAATATCAGAACCCTAATTGGCCAAATTCGCCCCCTTTTCTTACAATTGATCACTCAGGTAAGTGTATTATTCAAATTTTAGTGTAATTACTTCATTTTTTGGTGCTCAATTGTTAGTGCTAACTATTTATGTCGAGTTTGTTTATAGTGGCTCAATTGTTAGTGCTAACTTTGTGTAATTGCTTGTTCTTGTAGATGGAGAATGTTCTTGGTAGTGAATCTGTCGTGGAAAGCTCAGCTGCATCTCCGGTGACAAATGTTCGTGATGTAGTGGGCATGGATGTTGATCTGCCTACGTTGCCAATGTCACCGCCTGCGTCAGGGTGAGTTACGTTTCTTTGATTTCAAATGTGTGAACTGTGAAGGTTTAGTTTAGTTATCTATCTTATATGAAGGTTTAATTTAGTTATCTATCTTATGTGAAGGTTTAATTTAGTTATCTTATGCTTGTTTCTGTTGTGCAGTACAAGAGAGCAAACAGCCACTGGTGGCACTGGTCACAATGACAACACTCCGATTCAACAAAGTGGAGCACAAACTGCTACTGGTGAAGTTGGGAAGACGATGGTGCTATCCAGGAAGGAAAGGTCCAAGGCGTGGGAACATTTCAACAAAATTGAGAGTCCTAGTGGCGTGCGAATTGGGAAGTGCAAGAGATATGGCCAAGAATTCAAAGTTGATCCCAAGAGGAATGGAACCTCGGGTACGTTAGCACATCTTAAAAAATGTCTTCAGAATCATAGGTTAGAAGAGTATTCACAGACTGAATTGGTTCATGGGGAGGATGAGGAAGGAAAGAGTTGTCTGTCTGCATATAGGTTTGATCAGGATGCTTGTAGAAAAGCTTTAGAATGCATGATAATAGCTGATGAACTGCCTTTTAGGTTTGTAGAGGGTTATGGTTTTAGGAGGTTTATGTCAGTTGCGTGTCCTAAGTTTAAGGTTCCTTCTAGATGGGCAGTTTCCAAGGACTGTTTACAATTCTATTTAGATGAAAAAAAAACATCTAAAGGAATTTCTCAAGTCCAATTGTCAAAGAGTGTGTCTCACAACTGACACATGGACATCAGTCCAAAGAATCAATTATATGAGTTTGACTGCGCATTTCATTGACAATGATTGGAAATTGAGGAAGTATGTCTTGAATTTGTGTCCAATAGCTAGTCATAAAGGAGAGAAGATAGCTGCAGGAGTAGAGAAATGTTTAGCTGAATGGGGAACAACAGGTGTTTTTACAATCACTGTTGATAATGCCTCTTCTAATGACGTGGCTGTTGGGAATTTGCAAAAGAAAGTAGGAAAGTGGAAGCGTAGTGTCATGGGATGTAAGTTTATTCACATGAGATGTCTTGCACACATAGTGAATTTAATTGTGGGTGATGGTCTAAGATATACAGGGAAATCTATGTATAGAATCCGTAGAGCTGTTAGGTATGTTAGGCAATCCCCTGCTAGGTGGCAAAAATTTAAGGATGCTGTAGAGGCTGATGGAAATCAATGTAAGGCCTCTCTGTCTCTTGATGTTCCAACCCGCTGGAATTCAACATTTCTCATGTTGGATACAGCGTGTAGGTTTGATGGAGCATTCGATAGTCTGGCTCTTGATGATGAGAATTATAGGAAAGAGATGGAGTCAAGTGATAGGGGAATTGATGATGAGTGGATAGGTTTACCAAATTAGGAAGATTGGGCTAATGCTAGGACATTATGCAACTGTCTAGGTCATTTCTTTGATCTCACAACAATTGTTTCTGGTACTAAATATGTCACTTGCAATGCATACTTTGATGAAACTATTTCTCTCTTCGGAATGTTGCTTGATTGGATTGATGATGATGACCTGGAGATGAGCATAATGGCTCAGAATATGAAGACCAAGTTTGACAAGTATTGGGGTGACATAGACAAGTGCAACATGGTGCCATTCATTGCTTCAATTCTGGATCCTAGGTATAAATTTGGGTTTGCACAGTTTTCCTTGAAGAGAGTGTATGGTGAAGTGGCACAGACCAAAATGTGGGACAAAGTTGTTGCTTCTGTTTATGCCATGTTTAATGCCTATCAGGCATTGATGTCTAATCCATCCAGGGCTCAACAATCCTCTAGTGACTTAACCGCAGGCTCAACAGGATCATCATCATCAGCCACCACATCAAGAAATGTTGATGCAAGTGCAGAGGGTAATGGTGCTTCAACTGAGGGAAGCCAAGTAGGGAGGGGCAGAATAAGATCCATCAAGGAAGACTTGAAGAATGAATACAAGAGGATGAAGCATGGTGAAGATTCTGAAGCAAAATCAGAGCTGGACAGATATCTTATAGAGCATGTTGAGCCAGATGTCAAGAAATTTGACATTCTCCAAGATTTCCTATTCTGTCAATGATAGCTCGTGATGTTCTTGTTGTGCCAGTGTCGACTGTTGCATCTGAATCAGTCTTCAGCACTAGTGGTAGGGTTCTGGATCTATATAGGAGCTCATTGTCTCCAAAAATTGTACAGTCCCTGATCTGTGCACAAGATTGGATCAGAGCAGCGATTGCAGACTACAAGGCTGAATTCGATGTTGAAGAATCTGCAGCAAATGTAGAGAAACTTGAGGAAGGTATTATACCTCAAACTTCCTTCTTCATTTTCTGTTTATGTTTATTACATTCTGTAACTTAAGTTAATTGCATTGTTGTTTGTCTACTGCAAGAAATGAGGGACTTATTGATTCAAGATGCTGATTCTATTGAAATGTAAGATGCAATCAGACTTGCTTCAAGATTCTAACACTTCAGGATGTGCAAATAAAATGACAATTCTGAAGAGTGAAGTGTTAGAAGGTCCAGACTCCAGCTCTTAAAACCAAACTCCAGAATTACTTGTATTTACTCTTTTCTCTCTGTAATTGAATTGTAATTGATAGTTTGTAATCGAATTTGATTTCTCATTTGTGCATTTTACTTCAGGGATGATTGTAATCTCTAGTTGTGTTAGTTGTTGATGGATGATGGCTGATGTTGCATGTATGGCATTGTGTTTATGGAAAATTGGGTTAAGCACCTTTTTGGGTCCTCGGGTTTCGCGTTTGTCCTATTCCTGTACCCGCGAGTTTTTCTGTCCCTTTTAGGTACCCCAGGTTTCAGCTTGTGGCTCTTTCCTATACCTCGAGCAGCCCGGCCGATGACGTGGCCAGTTGCCCGGGCAGACCTGACACGTGGCACTCTCCTATTGGTCCACGTCGGAAAAAAGTGGGGCCCACCGTTTCCCTCAGATTTTTTCTCCCGAAAATTCGAAAATTGATTTTCCTAATTTTTAAAGTCCTTACCGACTGGTTGGACTGATTTTTCACCGGTTCGCCTTGCCATACCAGCTCAACCCCATCAACCCACTTCAATTTAAATAAACCCATTCGTCTCTTCTTTCTTTCTACCTCCACACATCTCCCCTCCCCCCAAATAAAACGCTCCCTTTCTGAAAGAACCCTAATTTTGCCCTCTCCCCTTGAATCATGTCTTCTCATTCTTCTTCTTCTTCGTCCATCAAATCGGTGTCGCGCCATTCGAAGCAACAATCAGCAAGACGAATTACGTCGGTGGGGAAGCAGAAGCCGGACTTTGGTTATGTAGGGGTCGACATTCTCTGTTTTTGCGGATTGAGAAGTGGCAGGTGGATATCATGGACCGATGACCATCCTGGGTTGAGGTTCCACAAATACAATGTATGTAAGTTCTTTCGCTTTATTGATGCAATTGAAGACTGGGCAGCAGAAGTGATTAGAGGGTTGCGTGATAGAGAAAGGGAGTTGCACGTTGCGAATCAGGAGTTGGAAACTGAGTTACATGAGCATATGATCAATGGTGAGGCTCTAATTGGTCGTGTTGATGAATTGGAGTCCGAAAATGGTGAATTGAAGGCTGAAATCGGTGAATTAAAGGCTGAAAATGGTGAATTGAAGGCCCAAAATTTACGCCTTGCTGAGGAACGTGATGCACTGTCACTGGAGTCAAGGAAGTTGCAGGCTCAAATTGCAATGTATGAGAGGGAGAAGAAGAATTTTCGTTGTAAAATTGGTGCAGTAGTGGTCGCAGTTTGCTTTGTCTGGCTTTTCTTTCGTTGTATGTTAGATTGAACTGCAGTACTCCTCTTTGTAGGTGAATGGTTATTTGGTGTTTGTTGTTTTGCCTGAATGAATGGTTGGGTTGAATGTAATCGCCCTGTTGTAGGTGAATGGTTGTTTGGTGTTTGTTGTTTTGCCTGAATGAATGGTTGGGTTGAATGTAATCACCCTGTTTGTAGGTGAATTGTTGTTTGGTGTTTGTTGTTTTTCCCTAATTCAATTGTGTTGTACTTCAGTTTGAATTGGCAAATTGCACAACCCAGTGCAGAAGCTAAGTAGCCAATGCACATAAGACAAGTTGGCAAATTGGCGAATGCACAGTCATTAAGTAACTTCTGTGTTGAAGAGAAGAATTGCAAATTGGATACATGGATATAAAGAAAAGGATAATTTAAGTGAGTGAACATCAACATCGCCAATAACATTTATCATGAACACAAACATCGTCATAAACATTAAACATGATCATCAATGTTCATAAACAGAAAACATCAAACATAAACATCCGAGCTAAATGTATAATAATGTCATAACGATACATTTAGCATTGTGTCACTGGCTTCATCATAATCCCCAAAACACTAAGTTCTTCACAGCACTAACTTCTTCACTTCTTCCTTGTTGATCTTGTCACTACCTCACTGCTGCTGCTTCCTGTATCAGCTTTTGGCCTTTTGGTACATCTGCCAAAGGCAACTGAACTGGAACTGATCTCACTCTGACTCCTTGTTCGACGAGTGGGATTTGCAGTGGGAGGTTTGCACCTTGACTGCTATCCAATTTGTGGATTGAGTTGGGTTTCTTCACTCCCAACATGTGGTGGTTGTTCAAGATTAGAAGTTACACCAGCACCTCTGCCACTTCCTCTGCCACTTCCTCTGCCACGACCTCTACCACCACCTCCGCCTCGACCTCTGCCACCAGCAACATTTCTATCACCAGCACCAACTTGATCGACAGTTGAAGTTTGGGTATGTGGACTTTGGCCCTGGTCGAGCTAACATCAACAACAGCAAGAATAACAGTAAGCCATTGATGAAGTGAAATAAATTGAAATTGTAATGCGAGTAAGCTTAGAGAGCAATGTTACATTCTCCAAAATTGAGGCTTGTGTAGTATTTTGTGGCTGCATGTGCTCTGGGTTAGCATCATTTGGCACTTCAGTTCGGTTCTGTAACCAAGTTACTCAAATTTGAGAAGCTGATACCGAGGTCAACATACAAAAATTTCAGGTAGAAAGAAACATTACCTTTCTATTTTTAGGACAAGCCCGACTATAGTGTTTTGCCTTTGAGCATAAAGTGCAATTTTGCTTCCTTTTAGGCCTGATTGGGTTGTTCCCTCCCTTTCGCCTCTCCTTCTCCCAACTTTCGTCATCTCTTTTAGTTTTCGGCCTACCTGGTATTTTTGGAACAACTGGTGGTTTCAATGCAAGCTTCCCAGTTTTCGGCCAAAATTTCTTCCCACCAACTGGTTGCATCGTATATTGGTAAGCCTTTTCAAACATCTCTATGGTGTACCAGTGGCTTACATAGCCCTTTATCGGTAACTTCTCATGTTCAAGCACGCATATGGCATGAGGACATGGAATTCCAGACACATCCCATCCCCTGCAACTACATGTTAATTCCTTAAGCTTCACAACATACTGCTCCCCTCCACTGACAACTTCATATCCACCATCCCCGTTAAAATCCACATGGAACTTGGAAGCAATGTCACTGTTATCTTCTATTTTGTTCCAAATCCTTTTCCCTACACCATCCCTAAAAAAGCCTTGCTTCCCATTCTTTCTCTGACATAGTCGAGTCATTACTTGCTTCCTAATCATTTCCAACATGGTGATGATGCTCTTGTACCTTGCTTCTATAATCCAGGAATTGAAAGCCTCAGACATATTGTTGTCTACAGCATCACACTTGGATTCTGTGTTGAAGAAGCACCTACACCAGACTGTTGGGTTAACATGCAAAAAATCCTTCTTCGCGCCTTCTGCTAACTGCTCCATCTTCTCAATCTCCTCATTGAAATCCGGCTCACATGTTGCCTTGCTAGCTGGCCTTTGAAAGGTCCCTTCAAAAAGCACCCATCAATTCCAATCACGCGTCTGCATCCTTCAACGAACCCTTTTTTCACTGCATCGAAGCAGATATACATGGAGACAAACAATCCACTGTCTGTTGACACAAGATCCACACTGCTACCAGGGTTTGATTGTCTCAACGCTTCAGCATAATCCTCCAAACTAGCGAATTTAGCAGCCACATCTCCATTGAAAAATTTCCGCACTTCAGTTTTTGCATTGTTGCACTGGTTACGGGACACAACAAACCTTAACTTCTCTTTACATCTGCCTGCATCTCCCTCACACTCATTTTCAAGGTAAATTTTTCCTTTGTTTGGAAGAAGTAATCACCCAAGGAATGGTAAATGATTCGTGAATTCTTGGAAGAAAATCCAACACAAGAATGAACTGGAGGAGGAATCTTCACAGTCCATCTTCTATCAGTTCCAAGTCTGGAAACATACAAACGCCATATGCAGTTGGGTTTTTTGCAACTAGCTGTGTACTTGAACTTAGAATCCTTGAAAACATATACAATAATCAAAGATACATGGAAAGGAAATGCAGGAAAACAGACAACCTATCATTGAAACACATACCTTATCCACCTTGATGTCTTTCCTCTCAACCACTAAACGTTTTCTAACAGCATCTTTAATTTCCACCTTGTTAACAAACACCATACCTTTCTGGAAATATGGCTTCTGAGCTTTGCTATCATACTTCACTGTCTTCGATTTAGTTCTCTCTGTTGCATCCACACCCTCGGCATCGTCTTCTTCTTCCACATTTTTGTAGCTGCCTTGCTCATCTGAGTCATAGTATAGGTTGTCTTCAAGAGGTACATTAATACCCTCACCCTCACCCTCTTGTACCTCTTGCGGTACATTAATACCCTCACCCTCCTGCACCTCATGTCGGTCATTAATACCCTGACCCTCATTCCTCACTTCTCCATTCACATCCACATCTTCTACCATATTTACCCCACTGCCATCAACAGGAATATTTCCCAAACTACCCTCAACAGATTCTTCACAAGAGGGACTACCAACATTTTCCACATTATCTGCAACCAACTTTCCTTTTCCCTTGTGATTTTCCCTATACTGTGCCTCCACTTTTCTTTTGTTTTCAATAAAAGAAAGCAGCTCCTCATCACAATTAGGTATTTTGTGTGCACCCAACCTTCATCTCGCGGCATGTGGTACTCATCATTATCTGCATTTCCATTTCCATTCCTTGCATCTTCATTTACAGTAAGCATATCTCCAGGTACTTCATTCTCGGCAACTTCATTATCAGCAACTTCATTTCTTGCATCTTGCTTTCCAGCAAGCATATTTCCAGTAACTTCATTCTCAACATTTCCATCCTCTGCGCCTTCATCTTCACTTGAAACAAAAGTGACAACTACTGCATCACTGTCTTCACTAACTGATTCTCCATCTTCATCACTGTCTTCACTAACTGATTCTCCATCTTCATCACTGTCTTCATTCTCCCCATCTACACTGGCTTCATGAATTGGCTCTTTATTCGCTGCTTCAACATGTTGGCCTTTCTCATTATACCCCAACCTCTAACATGCCTCAACAGGAGTTTCACGAAGCAATAGATGCACAGTATCTCCATGCTGAATATATATGTCAATCACATCATACTTACTAGCAGCATCCAGTAAGCCCATAATACTGTCATCTCCCATTCTAACCACCTTCATAGCAGTATGTAAGCACATCCCGGGAACATAATACCAAACATCTTCAATCTTCACATGCCCATTCATTTTACAACCATTAAGCAACACCATCAGATCCAACTCATCAGCCACAGTATACTCTTCAAATACATGACCCCCAACATATTCTGTGGAATTATGTGTCCTGTTAAATGCCCCCCCCCCCCCCGATATGAAATTTCAACAACATCTCACGCTGACCCATTTGCACCTACACAGAAACTACACAAATAGCACTAAACATTACAACCTATTAAACCCTAAGCGAAAGAAGTAAACATTACAATGGCTAATTCAAATTGAAATAAATAGAACATATACAATGCCTACATGTGATACTACATACTGCCATTATACGGTACCGTATGTGACTGTAGAATACAAAGGCAAGGTACACAACAGGGGCAAGGGTTGTTTTAGGAAAATGCATTTCTTAAAGAAATAAAATCTGACCACATTTGCATAAAGAATATCTGAGCTTGACCAGAATCGACTCTGACCACAACTTTCCACATGCATGGCACACTTAAAAAAACAACATACCTTCTTTCGCTTTTGCCTCCCCCGACAACTTTGTCGCAGCCATAGCCAACCTTTCTTCAACCTTCTTCCGCCTTATCTTCCTTCCTTCTTTCGCTTTGGGTTCCACACATGCAGCTTCGGAAATTGACTTTCGGAAATCGAGAGCTCGTCGGACTTTAGCTCTTCATTGTATGGGGAAGAGGATTTAGGGTTGCGAAGAGGGGGAAATCGTTTTGGGGGTGCGGCATTAGGTTAGGGAAATCGCTTTATGGCTTGGGAGAACGGATTAGGGGGGCGACATTAGGTTGGGGAAATGGCGTGGAAATGAATTGAGGGGAGAAGAGGGAATTAGGGGTATTCAAATCGGGGGAATTGCATTGGGGGAATTTGAATTGGGGAAATGGCTCCACCCCGTTCCTTTTAATTCAAACCGAGCTGGTATAGCGAGGCGAACCGGTGAAAAATCGGTCCAACCAGTCGGTAAGGACTTTAAAAATTAGGAAAATGAATTTTCGAATTTTCGGGGGAAAAAATCTGAGGGAAACGGTGGGCCCCATTTTTTTCCGACGTGGACCAATAGGAGAGTGCCACGTGTCAGGTCTGCCCGGGCAACTGGCCACGTCATCGGCTGGGCTGCCCGAGGTATAGGAAAGAGCCACAAACTGAAACCCGGGGTACCTAAAAGGGACAGAAAAACTCGCGGGTACAGGAATAGGACAAACGCGAAACCCGAGGACCCAAAAAGGTGCTTATCTCTAAATAATGAAGATTTCGTCACCTTTGTTTTTAAATTCGGTAATACCGCATACCGACCGTACCGAAGTCGGTATCAATCGGCATCATACCGATAGACATGAGGCGCTTAACGGGGCGACATCGGTCGGAATATAGGGCTCTCGGAAAAGTCATACCGATCCTTTATCGGCACGGTATGTGCCGTACCGACCGATTGCTCACCCTAATTGGGAATGAGAAAGGAGCTAAGCTTGAAGCATTGAAGCAGGCAAGGGCCCGTGAGGATGTAACAAATCGAGATGGGCTAACTAGATGAGAGAGAAGACAGATCAACTAGCAGCAGGTAAAGGCTTGGCGTAGGGCCAACAATAGGAAGGGGGCCGATAATCAGAATGGTAAGTAGTGTTGTGGGTCTTTTTATTGTTATTTAATCTCGTTTTTTAATCAGCTTGTCACATCCAATCTGCACCAGCAAACCAGGGACAGATGGTGATGTGATTGAGGTTACTCTGAATGCAGACCTAATAAGTCAAGCGATTGTGGACTTTGTAAGTAAAACCCATATTTTTATTATTCTTGTTGTGGGTCGTTTTTTTATAGCTAAATATCAGGCTTAAACACAAGTATGGCAGGCTTCAAAATCTATACAGCCACCTCTAGATTCTATATTAGATTCATTTGGAACCAACTAACACATAACAAATTTTGTTTAACCAATCAGATAAACTAAATTCAAATATCAAATAAAAATTGTATTTATCACCTAAATAAATAAAAAAATCTCCAATGATTTGGTCATTAGTTTTTTTTACTAATATTTTTTATATACTAAGCATTTCGTTAAAGGGAACAAGTTTGTGTTTTTATAATAACACCCAGCATTTCTTAATGCCAAAACAGAAATTTACCCATGATTATAAAATTAAAAATAATTATTTCTTTTAGATCAATGTGGGATTTTCAGTAGTAATGGAGTCAACACCCATCTATTCAAGGAGATCAAGATGTTATTATATATACTTCCTAACAATCATTTTTTAGGAATGCTAGGGAGACTAACCTTTGAACATCTTGGCTGGCTATATAAAAATAATCCCTAATTTAATTAGTTTTCATTATGTTGTTTGGCGATAACGTGCTTATTTTAATCGCAATGCACATATTGACAGAAATCTCAATTGCGATAGACCTGTTATGAAAGTCAATGCGACCAAACTATGAGCACAGTTGTGATCGGGAATTTAAAATGATTGTTTTCAAAGGGAATTAAAAACGATTGAGCATGAAGCATTAATAATTAGAACCAACCAACTAATTAATGATATATAGTTGCACCTAGCTAGCTGTTGAGTAGTATTAATTAAATAGAAACAACCAATTAATAGTGGCCAGTACATATTGTGTTTGATCAAGGTATATATAAACTATAAACTAAGGTCTACATGCAGGGGCGGATAAAAAAAAAAGACTTAGGGAGGGGCCAAATCATAATAGCATTTAAATTTAGGGGATTAGAAAAAAAAATTAGGGAGGCTAAATCGTCATACCATCTAAAATAATAGGACTAAATTGTATTATGTAAGAAAAATTTTAAAAAAGAAGTGCAAAAGACAAATTTAGCACTCTTACCCGCGTCGCCAACAAAGTATAACGCCCCCATTACCATTAGACCACATGCCTTGTTATGAAATGATGTTACTATAAATTTTAAAAACGGGCTGGCCCCTGGATCCACCCCTGTCTACATGTAAAGGCCATGAATAATTGAATTTTGTCCACTGTTGGTTACTATTGAGTCATTTCTTTCAAATGAAAAATGGTTATTAAAGGGGCATTCCGAGAATCGAACTCGGGACCTCTCGCACCCAAAGCGAGAATCATACCACTAGACCAAATGCCCATGCAGTGATCAAATTAGTTTGTATGTATAAAGTATCATTCTCTATATATATAGACAAGTCTTCCAATAGTAAGACCGTGATTTGTATATCAATAATGCTAGAGATACAAAGAAACTCTTACTAAGAATATCTTACTAATATATGTGGCATATGCCACGTCACATAAAATTAATAACTCTCCACCTCATTTTTATTTTTTCCTTTCTTAGTATTGATTTTTCTTTTCAATTTAAATAATTAAATTACTCGCCTCCTCCTACAACCTTGCTTCTTGAAACAATTCCCCAAGATTTTTATTCTACAGGTCAATCACCATCGCAATTCTCATCTCCTTCTCCAACTTTTCCCTTTACATGTGTTCTTTAATAATTCTTTTTCTTTGTACGATCTTTTTATTCTCCTTATTATGCTAAAAGAACTATTCCTCAATCAATTGGGGAATCTTCAAGTCCAGATCGGCAAGATTTTGAGCGTGACTTCTTCCACCAGGGACTCTTATAGTTAACAAAGCAATTTGAGGTTTCTTTTATATTGTAATATTTATGAATGAAATCACAACTCTTTTTCCAGTAAAAAGATCCAAGATTTCTTTCACCATTATCCTTTCAAATCCATATCTCGCCTTCTCTTCTATATCCATCCCTTTTTGTTGTGTGCCTTTAAACTTACAAACCCTAATTTTCATTACATAAATCCTAACAATCTCATGATATGATTTACAATTTGCTGGTGAATTTGTAATTTATATTTAATTTCATGTTTCTTTGTGGTTGACATCAAGAATGAGAAAAAAAGGGATTGCTGCTATCAATCGAATACTGCTTTGTTGTTCTTGATTATGAAAACCAACATTGCCGATTGTCAGAATGAAAGGAAAAAAATGAAAGCGGTGAAAAAATAAAATTGTTGTAATTTAGTTATTAAATTGAAAAGTAAAATCAATACGTTTCAAAAAAATCAATACTAAGAAAGGAAAAAATAAAAAAGAGGTGGAGAGTTATTGATTTTATGTGACGTGGCATATGCCACATATATTAGTAAGAGACTCTTAGTGAGAGTTTTTTTGTATCTCTAGCATTATTGTTATATATTTAATCTGTTTCTCGGATGCAAGAATCATTGATTGATTATCCCCTTTTGGTTGCCCCATTGGCATACACCGTTGGTGTTTTGGACTCTTAACTTTTATTTTTAACTCTTTTCACATTTGTCTCTGTTGCTCTTACTAGTTGATTTCAATAATGTGTATATAAATAACAGAATGAAACCTTAATTAATAACTTTCTTCACAATATTGTTTAGTTCTGACAGGAAACTTTGCTTTATCATTTCACTTTGGCGGTGCGATGATCTCCACCATTAGTTTTTTTATGTTATTGATATGTCTTGGAATATCACAAGAAAAATCTAATATCAATACTTTTTGTGGTATCTCTTTTTCAGTTTTTTGTTACCTATAATTTTCTCAACAATGACTTGACAAATAGTTGTACAACTTTAGTGGGGAGATTAATGTTTGTTATGCAATTAAATTTTCATAAAATATTACCCTCTGCCCCTAATTGCATGTATTAGTGTGCTACTTTTATGCTAATGTATAATTGGTAATCTTTCATTATTATGTACTAATATTACCTTTCAAATGATGAATGCCCCATTTGGTATTTAACAAAATTCAGTTGCGTAATAATTATTATTTTTTAGGTTGTTGATTCTTAATTTTAGTTGATCACAATTCTAAAACAAGCTTCAATCCTATATAATTCACGATTACGATATGAGCTGTTGGCGGGGTATATTGAAGAATAGAAAAACACATTCTGTGTTAAATGTTAATGATCATTCATTCATGAATATGAGGTTGTCATATAAATCAAGACTGCTAACAAAAAAAATTTAGATACATGCTATCAATCCCTTATTAGTAAAACAATAAATAAAATCCAAATTGTTATTTGGAATATTCATCAAAGTTATTACACAAAAATCATAATCTCTCATGATCACAGTAACCCATTAGTTTTCAAGAATATCAAAATCTTTATCACCAATCTCAAAAAAAAAAAAATCCAAACATGGTCTTAATTTCAAAATGAACCCACCTTCCCACCTTCTTTTTTGGGCTCAGAAGCCCAAGTTTGAGGCTACTTCAACTGTCAAACCATACATTTTTTTCGGCTTCAATTCAAGTGAGGAAGGAAAAAAAGAAAAGAGATTGCATTGAAAAAAAGCTGCTTTCTTGTGTTTTCCTTTTTGTGTGAGAGAGCATACGTTGGGAATTTGTTGGGTGGTTTTCTATTTTCTTGTTTTACGTAAGAGGACAAAACATTAATCGAAACAGAAACCCAAACTGAAACCAAACCAAACCTTAAAAAACCCCCCTAAAACTCACTCAAAGTGAAAACGCTTTCTCTGCTTCTCAAAAAAGGAAAGATCACAAAAACTAAGCAAATTTTACGCCTTTTATCATCTAATGCTGTTACCTTGACATTAAAAGATCACTTCTTTTTCTTTTTGTTTCTCTCACTTTCTCATTTGTACTGTAAGAGCAATAGAAAGAAAGAGACGCAGAGATTCCTCACTGAAAATGCCATAAACCGACGCCTTAATGGGGCTGTTGTCTTGGCTTTGTAAGGCTTGANAAATCTGACCATGGAATGCATCTAGTTTATTTAAATCTGCAAATGATCAACTGTGATACTGACATAGTACTCTTTTCTTTATTTTAAGTCTTTTTCTTGTTCATGTATGGTTTCATGGTTTCTGTCTTTATCAAATATGTCTGCTGTATTGCAAATTTGCAATGTTAAGCACTTGACTCTGCCTTCTGCAGGATGATAGGATTCAAGATATTTTGGGGCACCACCAAAAGGATTTTGGCCTGGGATTTACGAGAGAGATTTTGGGTAAGTGATGCATTGATAGACTAAGGAAACTTCTTTGACGCTCTTTAAGTACTCTACAAGTAACTGAACTGGGAAAAATTTTGATCAGGAGGCAGATATGGAGAGTTTGGTTCATTTCTACCCACTTATCAGCGTTTTCCCCTAGCATTGGCCAATGCAACCCGGCAAAATGTACAAAATCACAGCACACCAGCATCTTCACGTTGTGATCAGCCAAAGGAGGTAGTTTTATGGCTTTTATGAAATGAGCAAAAGAGCCCTGCGTTTGCGTAGTGTTTTGACTATTCTTTGCTTTGAACCGTTTGTTGCCAGGGTGTCATGCAGAACTCCACAGTTTCATTGAAACAGACCCTGTCTGTGAAGCTAAGACATGCTTCAATATGTGATCCTTCTCCAGAAGGAAAGTTTTCGTGCATCAATAATTTGGTTACTTTTCGGGAGTCAAGTAAAAATGTTTCTGAGGGGATACGAGTTAAAGTGGAAGTTAGGCCGTCCAACCAGAGAACTTCGAAGGTTCGCCTCAAAATGAGTGCAGAAAATGCTTTGTTGACACAGAAAAATGCAGCGATCTACTGTGACCTTGGCCTTGACATGTCACCATCCTCATCAAGGGAACCTAGCCCCAGTGAGTGGAGACACGATTCTCCGGGGTCAGCAGTGAAACACTGGGATTCTCCCTCTCATATCATCAAAGTGAGGTTTCTTTCTTGGTTACATTATATGTATTGCTTGTTTGTTTCATTTGCAAATCAAGTTCTACCATTTTGAATCTGGTGGAACAGAGTATCACGTGCTTCCCAATTCCAAATGGAGCAATCGTATCACCTCTTCATAATGATCTGCTTCACTTATCTGGAGGGAAAGACTCTCACAACCATGTTGAAACCCTCGCTCAATCTGTACAAGAGAAGTCTTCTGTTTCAATTGATGAGAAAGTTTCAGGAGAGGATGAATCAGAAGAAGAGCCGAACAGAAGAAATCATAATGGTTTAACTCTTGCAGTTCATGGCTGTTTGAAGAAAGAAGAAAATATTATCTTGAAGAGCAAGGATATGACATCCAACTCCTGGAATCGCCTGCCAGAGTATGCAATAACTAGGACATCTGAAATGCCTAGTAGTATAGTAGGGAACGAGGTAGCCAACATGGTTGAGACGAGAACTGAAATGTCTAGCCAAAGAGCTTGTAACATTTATAAGATGAATGCAAAGATCTTGAGTGGAACTGTCGTCAAAGACCAAAAGGTAGGCAGTGACCGAGGAGCTGGGTTTTCTAATAAATGCTGTGAGATGCCTGAGGACCTAAGGGATTGTCGAGGGAGAACAATTAATGCTACTAGAGAGGAATTTGAAACAAAAACTGAGTCCCTTGTGCAGAATGACACAAAAGTGCCTCCTTCTGCAAAGCAACCATCATCAGTTGACAAAGTGAGACCTGAGGAAAGCCAAGATTATCGCAGCTCAGCTGGTGGGAAGAGAAATGTTACCATCAGTGTTTCTTTACAGTCAAAGGACAGGGTGATTCATGACAACTGCATTCCATCTAAGGATAACAGTGATGTTCATTTATGGACTCCAAGAAAATTGAAAGGTTTTGAAGCTAGTGTGGTTGCTAATGCGAAACTCAGAAGGAATGTACCTACACCTCATTTGTTGCAAATTCCCATTGAAGAGAAGAAGAAAAGGAAATTTAAGCTTGAAGTATCTCAGAAAGGACCTTCGGCATCTGGAAAAGAATCAAAGCAGATACTGGCCGGAAAGGATGCCAGATTACTTTCAGCTGCTAATCACGATTTGATAGGCAATCTCAGTGATGTTACTTCAATAGCAGTCTCAGTCCCTAACAAAGCTGCACCAGTTGTCATACAGGAAAACTGGGTGTGTTGTGACAAATGCCAGAAATGGAGGCTTCTTCCTTATGGAACAAACCCTGACCAACTTCCGAAAAAGTGGATATGTAACATGCTCTACTGGCTGTAAGTTCTTTTCTTGAACACCTGAACATTTTAGAGTTGTGTTTTCGTCAGATAATAGCTGGAATGAACTGTAGCCTGTGGATGAACTTGATGAAACATTTGGTAGCTATAAATATAAAACATTTGGTGATTACCTGCGAACCTTCAACTATAGTTTCTTTCTTCCTGCTCTCTTCTGTTGTTGGGTTATGTATGAGTGTTTCGTCGTACAATAGCTTCTTTTCCACAAGTGAACAGGATTTCAGGCGCTGTATAAAAATCTCATAATTATTTTTTTTTTTCACTTAGATGATAAGAATACCCTTGTTGATGAATGCAAAGATTTATACACAAGAAATAAAAATTTATTTAATGGTCTCTCTTCTCTAATAAATTATAACGATAAAAATGTTCCAGGCCGGGTATGAACCAGTGTACCGTCACTGAGGAGGAGACAACAAATGCTTTGAATGCTCTGTACCAGGTTCCTAATTCCCTGAACCGTAATAGTGAGAAGCATTATCCCGATGATAATGCTTCTTGCATAAGCTTTCTTGATGAGCAGCAGGACCTCGTTCGAATTCCCCAAGATGGTTTCCTCAAAGGAAAGAAGAAACTTGGAAGCCAAAAAACTTCTTTTTCAGCTCAAGGCAGTGCTTCTAATAAGCTGATGAATTCTATGATGAAGAGTGAACAGATCACAAACCTACCAAAAACTTCGCAGAATCAACCTTCTTTGGATATGAATTTGGAGAAACAACATGGTACAGTTCATTCCAGTAAGCTTACCCATTTCGAGCAATATCATACGTGAGAAAAGATATAATCCTTATTTGAATGTCAGCTTGGCACCATGGTATAAATTTCGTAGAAACCTATTGACAATGGCTTGCCTTAAAATCTGCAGTAACTGAAGTCACTTATAAGGCTCCAAAGGAAGAAAGAAAGTGCAGTGTAGCTGCTTTCGCAAATTGGAAGTCTCCTTTGCTTTTTGTCAATTGATGCTTACTAATTCTTGATTTTGGATAGAGAAAAATGTTGGAAACAGAGGTCATCTCGTCGTTTGATAGAATATCCTACTGTTGTATTGAGAAATTGGTTAATATTCTGAGATGCTTCTCTTTTTGTAAAATGGCTGGATAGCGTTTTTGAAGCAAAGCCTACCGTGCTTTTGAAAGTTCCTATATGGCTTGATAATGTGTTTCTTTATGCAGGTGATGTAAAGAGACTGAAAGAGAAGAGACGATGCAAGACTGATCGAGAAGACCCTAAGCTTTCCAAAAAACCTAAGAGAGATGAGATGCTTTGTGCTGTTGAGTATTATAGTGACAGTGGATTGGCAAAGGAAACTGGATTGAGTAATAGTAAGTATCGCAAACATGCTTCTGCCAGTAATCTAAGGTGTGCTGAAAAGGATTACACAATGGTCTCTGGTGAAATATCAAAAAACATGGTCCAGAAGGTAATGGCTATGGACGATCAAGATAAGGAGGACATTTCTGGAAAGAAGGAAAGAACAGAGGACCTGCATCTGGGGAACCATCCTAGGCATGGGATTTATCTTAAGAATGACTATCCTGCCAAAGAAACGAAGGCAAGGAAGAATAAACATGCTCAGCATCCCTATGCAAGCGAAGGCAACTGTAAATCAGATGGAAAAGACTGCTCGAAGAATATTTTTCTCCGAACCAGCATGACTAGTTCTGTTGATATTAGTTCTTACCAACAAGATGAAGATAATGAAGATGGACCTTCCAAGAAAAATGAGATTGAGGACGTGGCCCAACTGACTGTTCACAATAAAAGTTTAATAAGAAGAGGTTTGGGTGGTGAACTGCAGTGCATGCCAGCTACATCTAGCTCATCCATGAATTCACACACATGTAAGCTCAAAACCAACTCCTGTGATGTTAATGGGTCACATGTTGAGTCTGTATGTTCTCCTTTAGGGATTTTGGACCAACATTCTAGGAAGACCTTGAAAGGTAAAGAGAATGGAGGCGAAGCAGGTCAGTTTCATCACCTAACTTCCCAAAGGAGGTGCTCAGGAGAAAAATGTGTTGGTATAAGTGATTGGCCTGAGATGGTAAGAAATGGAAAGGCCTTGCCCAAGACTCGGACTAAGTCCATCAAGTCCCCTATATCCTACTACAGGGATAAGGTGATGATTAATAGAGAATGTGACAAATTAGCATCAACAGACCATTGTTGTAAGATGCAGAAAACTTTAGGAGGAAGCATCAACATGTATGGAAGTGAACCTAGTGACAAGAACCATCCTGAGGACGACTTCCGTTTAGATGTTGGGCCTTGTCCTCTGAACCCTGGAAATGCAACTTCTTCACAAACCAAAGAAAAACATCCAACTCCAGTATCTGGTTCTCATATGGTTGACATTGACATCTCTGACTCACCGACCGGAGAGCAGAACTTTGGCTTTATTGAGCCTGAGAGTGAGAAAAAGTTTGATGATTTTACACGTTCAAAACAAAAATCATGGAGAAACCACAGAGATAAAGATGACAAGGCAGAGAAAAGGCTTTCCACTCATAAAATATCTGCCACAAATTATTCACATGATATCAGTAAAGCAGATGGCCATATTCAGTTTGAAGGAAGTGAGTCTCCACGCAGGAAAATGCAAAATATTTGTTGCAAAGATAGCAAATCTACCTCACCATGTAATGCACTGAAGAGACATAACATTGATGGATCTTTGGAAGCAACTGCAGAGAGAGGGAAGCCATTATACTTTTGTGTTGGTGGCAATAAAAGTGAAAACAGGTCTTGTAAAGGCAAAAATGATTCATTGGTAGTTGGCAGCACTGATTCACAGCAGTTTGGAGCGAATGAAGGTCGGAATGGACTTCAAAATATTAGGTCGAGGAATCCTCCAGTACCTGATAAGGAAGCCACAGAAATTGCTGCATCAAATTATAGCAGACAAGAAAAATCAAGTCTTGCTGCAGATTGCTCTTCAAAAGAAGCTAAAAATCTGAAGCATTCAGCATATGATGTTAAGGTTTGTTCTTTTTATCCTGGATTCATTCTATGGATCTGTTCCCTTTGCACTCTAGTCTATCTTTCTTCTGGATTATTGAGGACTATATAGTGATTACAAAAAAAGTCTAACCCTTTCTATGTTTTCATCATGTTCTGAAGATTTCTGGGTCAGAAAATACAGACCTCTGTTTTCAGGCTGCTTTGAAGTTTCTTCAAGGGGCATCATGTTTAAATACTTGTCAAAGAAAGAATCCCAACAGCAAGGAAATAAATTCTGCTGAAATGTACGACACCACTGCCAAATTGTTGAAGTAAGTTTTTAATCCAGCTTCTGGAAGTATATCAGTTTCTCTTTCTCAGATACATACGAAAGGAAAAAATAGAACATTAAAGAGAATTTCCTCCAATTTCGAGGAGAAGGAGTGGCGGATTTAGAAATTGGAAGACTAAATTTGGAAGTAGAAATGTAGAATTGCAGTGCAGGCTGCACATTGGTACTTTACCCTATAAGGCTGCTAATATACCAATATCTTGTGACATTTGGGTGTCAGGAGCCTGTTTCATCATTTATTAAATTGGAGGAACAAATTAGTACTGATGTTTGTTTTACTTGCAGAATAGGCTTTTGTGTGATCGCTTTTGTGGCATCTATTGGTTAAAACTTGTACAATTGTGGAGTGTTTTCCTGTTTAGAATTCCATTGAGTTTTGTGTTGGCTTTTTTACACTAAGAACATCGATGTTCAATCAAGACATCGCTGTTTTGATCACACTGAATATCAAACAATCCGGCCGAACGACAAGAACATCGATGTGGCTATTCGATGTTTAAACACACTGGAGCTTCAAACAAATCGGCCGAACGATTAGAACATCGATGTTGCTATTAGAACATCGATGTTTTGTGGAAAATTTCCAGAAATTCTGCAAAAACCAAGGCTGACTTTCTTGGTTACTGTTCTATTGATTTTCTCTCAATTCACTCAATCATTTTATTTTAAACCACTCTGAACAATCAGAGTAATATTGAAGTGAAACACCAACTTTTTTCTTAACTTGATTTCACTTGTTTGAAACTGATTACAAGACACATTTATATAGGCAGAAAAACAGCCTATAACCCAACCACTCCACTCAACTTTGACAGCTCACACTTGCTTTTCCTAAGATTCCTCATAATAGCACAGCACTTAATGTAAACACACTACAACTCAGATAACATATTAAACTAACAAATGCAATAATGAAAGAACAACCACTAGCATATTCAAATCCTTCTAAAAACTGAATGTGATGGTGGAGCCAAAAGAAAACTGCTGCTGCAAATTACTGCAGCTTGTTATATTTCCAACATTTTGCTTGAGACATTTTACTTAATTTTTCAGATACTGTGCTTTGGAGTATGAGAGATGCAATGACATGGCTTCTGCTTGCCTGGCATACAAATGCATGGAAGTGGCATATATGCATGTAGTTTATTCCAACAATTTCATGGAAAGCAGAGATTGGAATGAACTACAAATGGTTTCTCCAGGTAAAGATGCCATGATAGTGTCAACAATCTGCTTTTCTTTTTTCGACTCATAAAGGTGATAAAAGAGTAGCCAACATATCTTTGAAACAATTGAATCTATCGCTTGAAATCAGTTTAATATCCTTTAGTGCTTTAAAACTCTTTCTTGCTGTCTACTCTCATAAAAGTTTTCTCTCCATGTTGCTCTGTGGAGGCTTTGGTTTCTAGGAGTTTTTTCCCATCTGCAAAAATGGAAGAGCTTTGCTTTTGATAGTGCAAGATTTCATAGGTCATACACACGTGTGCGCACTTGAAGCGGTGGAGAGAATGTTGGTCTTAGGGAAAATAACGACAGTCTTTTACACTTCTATACATCCATGAGTTTGTGTGAGTTGTTACTTTTTAGTGCATAGTACTAAGGATGATGTACCTTGGAGGAAATCGTCTAAGCAAAGCATTTAATATGTTATCTTCTTTTTAAACAATTACGTAGAGTATCATCTAAGTTTTCAAGGCCATCATTGAAGCTATGTGGGGTTTTACATGGTAATATTCATGGAGATTGATAAAGTGAATCAAATAGCTATAAAAGGCCTGATGAATTGTTATTTACTCTTGGTATTTTTGTTGTTTTCCTCATTTCTCTGCAGTTGACTCTCCATTGTCTTCTGCCTCTGATGTTGACAACTTAAGATGGGAGAAGTCAAACACAACCAAGGACCTCGCTCCTCCTCAAGCAGCCGAAGATCATATTGTCCTGTTACTTGATTTTGTAAGTAAATTCCTTTTTTTTCGCATATGACTCCTTTAATTGAATTTTTCTCTTCTGTAATGCTGAATACTGTGAAATGGATAACCTTGAGATGATAATAAATAATGTGTGAGATGCAGTTTACTTTAGTGTTGGATGTCAAGGGCATGATGTGGACTCGTTAGATTGACAGGGTTGTTTAAGAGAGGGAATAAAAAATTGAAGGAAATCATTGTCATGCTCTAGAATTTCCCTACACTTATGAAACTTTAATTCATTTCATAGTAACTATAGAAATTGGTTTGTTCCTCATGTAATAGGCAAATTAACCTGCGGGACACAGGTAATGAATAGTGGAATCCATATGGTACGCACCAAAATATCTTTAATGGACGTTTAGAAGATTTTGATCAGTGATTATTTTAGTTTCTTTCACCCTTGCTTTGAGGACAATTGATCTACACGATAAGCTGTATTTTTATTCTGAGCTAACTTCTTCATTGAGAAACCAATGTATTATAGAACTATTAAAATTATCCAGAATGAATGTCAAAAATATTCTCACCTTTCATTGGCCTTTTCTCTTTTGTTGATAGTCTACCAGAGAAACATTCTTTCTGCATTAACATGTATTGAATGGGACTTGCAGCTTCCTGTTATTCTTTTTGGGTACATGCGTAGCTTTCCTGTTGTCATGTACAAATTGGTTTAGAAAACACTTTATGGTGCAGCTTGACTAACTCTTTTGGAACCCTTGTCTTCTATTGTATTCATCTGCTAGAACTTAACACCTTTTGTGCATATGTCTTTGCAGGCACGAGATGTAAATCTTGCAATGGAAGCATCAAGGCAATCTCAGATTGCATTTGCCGCTGCTAAGTGTGTTCTTGAAGAAGCAGAGAATATGGAAGCAATTTGTTCCGTTAAGAAGGTCCTTGACACGGGTTTCCACGATACAGAGGGACTGTTGCAGCTGATATCCCTTGCGCAGGAGAACATTAGCAAAAACGTTTAATTCCTTTCAGAGACATGCCATGACTACAAAGATTTTTCTGCCTCTTTAACTAGTTAACAGGGTTAGAGAAGATATGGTCCAAGCAGCACAGACATTTTCAAGGACAGATGCTCCGGGTTTTCTTTTTATCTTGGTTAGCGAGATGGTCCGGTTACTTGTCTTCTCATGAGGTTGATCAGCAATAATTCTCAGATTCAGGAAACTACTTTGCAAGTGACACACAGGAACTCATCGAGCTTTGTCGAATTCATAGTGATAGTGTTTAGCACAGACTCCTAGCATGTTATAGAGGTACAGTTCTAATCTACCTCCCTTTCGCCAATGCTTTCGTCCCTATGTTAATATTTAATATGCTGTGCTCTGGAAGTTTATGTTTCTGCTTACAGTTGAAATACACGCAGTTGCAGCATTTTTGTTTTGGAAGTTGAAAACATGGGTAGAACGTAGAAGAAACAGTCAAATAGCCTGCCATACACCTAGAAGATGCAATGCCTGTAAATAAGGAACAAACAAAGATGCACATAGAAAATGGTGTTAACTTTTTTATATTCTAAATCTGCTGTCATCCAAACGTTATCAACATATTGACAACTATGTTGAGTGCTTCTTAACAATTTCGGCGTGCCCTTTTTATCAAATCTTTTTTCTTATTTGGCTATTTATTTAAATTCTCATCTTCTCCATGCATAGTGACAACCAAGAAACAGGCAGAAGCAACGATCAGAGAAGTTCATTTTTTAAGAAGATCAGGCCTTGGATGCCAGCTTCAAGTCCAATAAAAAGCAAACAAGGAACAACTTGTTTTGTTTTTCCTCCCTTACTCTTTGGATCAAGGGTTTTATTGTAGTGGCTCTCTTGCAGTCACTTCTCCTATATATGACACTACAAAATCCATTTGGAAACATCATGTTTACCTGTGAAATTGACTCCATGGGATGATTTCAAGGTGTTTTCTAAGGCTATAGATAGAACCAAAGTACACTTAAAAATTCCATGTCTTTTGTCAAGAATCAATGATGGTACTGGGTTTGACCAAAAAAAATGATGGTACTGGTGGTATTGGTACCCTCTTTACAAGCTAGAAGATAAATAGGTAAAAAAAATAGTGCTGATAGCAAGTTAAGAACCAAAGTCAATTAAGAGGACTGTGTCCCTATGCTTCTTTTACACTGAAAATAAAGGCCTCAGGTTGCTTGGACAATGATTGTGAAAGGGAAATTTGGTTGCCAAAAGTCACTCACTCCAATGATTAGATTGGAATCTCGTATTCAAGGGGCCTAAGCTTGTCTTCTAACCACCAGACCTTATTACTTGCTAACTCTTTGAGACAACAGAAGGACACTGTATTGTTGACACCAAGCATCAAGAATCCAATTTTTTTTATACTAACATTGGTCCTTTGAATACCAAAAAGAGCCATTTCTCTCCGTAACATCAAGCACTTACGCAAGGTTGGCTACTTTGGAAAGAAAAAGAGAATGACATGTTCTGATTAAAAAACAAAAGAGAGAGGTAAAAGAGTAAAATTGATTTTGGGTCTTTATGTATGTTGGAAGTTAGGAGACTTATTAAAATTTAGATGTGAGGTTTGAGTCAGATTGAGATTAATTAAGACTCGGGTTCGAGTCCCGGCGCTTCCAGTCAAGCCCCATAGTGTGATGCGGCCGAATATGGCCTTCCACACGGTGGGGTGCTGACCGTTGAGCCCGTTGATTCTCCGGTATTATGACGCGTAGCAGGTGAGGGTGTCCGCTGGTGCCCCGGTTGGGCGGTCTCTCCTATGAGGAGGGTCTAATGCCAGGATGTAATCGGTATTGACCGGAGCCTGGACCGACGGGGCGATGATGACACCACTGATGCCTTTTTTTTTCGAAAAAAAAAAAATAGGGCCATAACTCATTATCTAAATGAGAGATGATGGTTCTACTCCCTCTAGTATGAAGGACATGTAGCCCTCCCTGAAGCGCCCCGACCCGTATTTACCGTAACACAGTAAACACGTGCCGAAACTATTCATATTGATAGAACAGACAGTACAACGTGCAAATATTATACAACAGCAAATCATCAAATACAACTGTCACCCACACTCGGGGACCATTATTCAATCCAAACACAGTGCTCTCAGCAGCAGCAGATAGTATCAGTAATATANAAACACAGATAAGCTACAACATATCTCAACAACTGAACCAAGGCCAAAAGAATGCTTAGTTATTATTACCAGTTTTATCTTCCGGGCCCCCGTCACTGGACAAGCTAGGGTCGTACCTGGTAATCAATTAATTCCGGATGCTAGGTCAACAACCAATCCTCATATCAAAACAACCGGATATTCGGCATATCCGAGCCACTGCGGATATTCGGCATATCCGAGCCACCGCGGATATTCGGCATATCCGAGCCACTGGGTATTCGGTATACCCTAACCACAGGCGACGTCATGCCAACCAGATATTCGGCATATCTGAGCCACAGCGGATATTCGGCATATCCGAGCCACTGGGTATTTGGTATACCCTAACCACAGGCATGACGGGCCAACCAACCAAAACCGACCATAGCATCCCAAAATTAATTTTCATACCATCGGGTCGTACCACTACTCTCCACATGACAATTATATCAACATCTCAAATCAATTCCAATCTCAATTCCAATTTCCTTTTCACAATTTCCACGGTCAATAATTCAACATCAATCTCAGCATAATATCCACAGAATCAATATCATAGCTCAAGGCAACAGTAATACCACAGCAGTAATCAAACAACCAACAATTCAGCAGTTCAATCGAACAACAAAGCACACAAGTATTACAGGCAACATAACAAGGGTTATCCATCCTCACCTTAGCCGATAATCAATTATGGAATTGTCCAGCAAGTTCCAAGTCCGGTTCCTCAGCAAATTGTTCGTTATCAACTCCTATATCATTCAAATAATATGCACACATAAGATGGTATGCAAATGTTATTCTAATATTGTATACCGTAAATTAAATACTAACTCAGCTCGGTTACTCTCCCGGATTAATTCTCCATTATCGTCATCATTCACCATTTATTTCAAGTGCCAAAATACCCTTCTATATTTATTCCCATACCCGGGTACTATTCCGGTATTTTACTACCTTGATAATACCCTTTCCAAAATTATTCTTAGGTATGTACTTTCCGAAATATTTCTTTTCTACAAATTATTATTTTTCTTCCGTACCATATAATATTTCCTAAAATCATTTCCTCAAAATATT
>JAKUCV010004657.1:48225-59459 GCA_028386065.3 Turnera subulata
CACCATTTATTTCAAGTGCCAAAATACCCTTCTATATTTATTCCCATACCCGGGTACTATTCCGGTATTTTACTACCTTGATAATACCCTTTCCAAAATTATTCTTAGGTATGTACTTTCCGAAATATTTCTTTTCTACAAATTATTATTTTTCTTCCGTACCATATAATATTTCCTAAAATCATTTCCTCAAAATATTCATTTTCCATATATTTTTCCCAACCTCATTTTTATTTTCTTCCATTTAATTTTCTTTTTCCTAGATCTTATTTCCTTTCTATTTCTTATTTCTCTTTTCTTTTTTTTTTTAATTAAAATCGGACTGGGCCCAGGGGTGCTAGCCCACATCCAAAACCCAAGGTCACAGCCCATCACCCAGACCCAAAGCCCAACCCATGGCAGCCCAAATCTAACCCCGACCCGTCACGCGGAAACGGGTCGAGCTTGACCCAGCTATGACCCATTCGAGTCTGCTCACCTGCACGCGGGGCGGCGAGGCGCCGGCACGGCGGAAACAAGCGGCAGCAGCGAGGCAGCCTGCTGACGAGGGAGGCGATGGACGGCACGAGCGTCGGCGAGGAGAACGCGACCCAGAACGGCAACCCGAGCGTGACCGGAGCGAGGAGGAGATGGCTTCCGCGTCGGCTGTCACGGATCGAGGAGGCGGCTCAACGACTGCTCGTCGGGTTCGTCTTCACTGGGCGACGCCGGCGGCTCCTCGGAACGGCGACGGTGCAGCAAAGGCAGGAGAAGGAAGGAGAAGAAGAGGCGGTTGGTGGCGGCAGCGAGGTGGCTCACGGCGGCGGTGAAGGAGGAGAAGAAGATGGTGATGACGTGGCGTGTGTGGGTGTGTGTTTTGTTGTTTGGTTTTTTTTCCTTTTTCTTTCTTCTCTTTTTTTTTCTTTTCTGGTTAAGATTTGCAGTAGTAGTTTTGTGAATCTGAAGGTGAGTTGCAGAAGGTGATGATGGCGTTGATGGGTGTATAAGCATGTAGAGGAAAAATAATTTTATAGGCTGAAGAGAACAACTGGTTAATCACAGGTATAACAGATTATTCACAGGCTGAATAGGGAAATGGCGGCTGAATAATTGAACTTCAATTATGCAGTTACTATGCTGCATGTGAAGTGTGGCCCACCTGGACCAGAAAATATCCGGTATACCCACTTATCTTATTTCTGGTCCGATAATTCGAGAATAACCCGGCTTTTTCCGAAGATTCCCAGACCCGGAAAAATCCCGAACGTAGGACGATACTCGGTTTCAAAATCCAAAGCTCAATTTACCATAATTTAATTACCCAAGATTAAAAATCATTGGTAAATTACTGTACATTAACTTAAACAGTCCCGGTAAAAATGAAATTTTTACCTGGGCTGTTACACTCCCACACTCATACACACACTTTTCATCAAGTCCAAAGTGTTTCTTCAATAATTTCATAACAAGAAAATGTTTCTTACTCCCTTCATATTTTAAACTAAACATTTTAAGAAAAATAATTCGCACTAAAACATTTGAAATTATCAATTGCTTCTTTCAAACTTTTTCCTCACCATTAACTGGTAGAGTTAAAGCAAATGAGATTTTCGTAAAGAAACGGATAAATATAGGGTCCGTACTATTTCAAAAGTACCGTTTGGGGTCTGTACTATTTTTTGTCCTTTTTATGGGTCTGTACTCTTATTTTTCGTTCCTTTTAGGGGGTCTCGGGCAGCATCGCTGATGACGTGGACTGCCCGAGACCCCTAAAAGGGACGAAAAATAAGAGTATAGACCCGTAAAAGGGACAAGAAATAGTACAGACCCCCAAACGATACTTTTGAAATAGTACGGACCCTATAACTTCTCGTCCGGAACTAATAATTCATTATGGCCCTTTTTTGTTCTCGGTCGTTTTCCCTAAGGGTTAGTACATCGGTTATAAGCTATTTTTTCAAATTTCGAGATAAGATTGGACACTAATACTATCCTTTATATCATGTTAAAATAAGAACGAGGAAAAAAATTTGAACAAAAACGAGTTCCGAACGAAAAGTTATGGCCATTTTTGAATTTACGGCATGAGTTTTATGCTAATTTTTTAAATTTCGAGCTAAGTGTGGAGACTGATACTATCCATTAGACCATATTAAAATAAGATTGAGGAAAAAATTTGAACCAAAACGAGTTTCGAACAAGAAGTTATGGCCATTTTCGACTTTACCATAGTTTCCGTAGAGGTTAGTATACGAGTTTTTTCTGAGTAAATCGCATATATAGGGTCCGTACTATTTCAAAAGTATTGTTTGGGGGTCTGTACTATTTCTTGTCCCTTTTACGGGTCTATAGTCTTATTTTTCGTTCCTTTTAGGGGTCTCGGGCAGCCCCGCTGATGACGTGGACTGCCCGAGACCTCTAAAAGGTACGAAAAATAAGAGTATAGACCTGTAAAAGGGACAAAAAATAATACAGACCCCCAAACGATATTTTTGAAACAGTACGGACCCTATATATGCGAATTAATTCAGCTTGAAAAATGGTAAAATGTAAACAGAAAGAAGTTCCTCACCCAACATTATTCATGCTCAGTTTTGAAAGTTGAAGACTAGATACTGAAAAGCAGAAAGTCTAGCTTTCTAGAATTGCAAAATCTTTTATACATAACCAATATGTATAAGGGTATATATAACAAAAAAACAATTTTAAAAATCCTTCACATTCTTGCTCACGTTTTTCACATGTTATCATATACAAAGACTTGCTAAAACTAAATCAAGAACATCGCCTAAAAAGAATGTTCTCAACAGAAACCAAGAAACATCTTTAAAGAAATTTATCAATTGTAATAAGGATACAACACGAACAATGCTCCTCAAGTATGACTTTTATTTGCACAAAATACTCAGATTCTTTCTTTCTTGACAGAGTTTATCTATTTTCCTAATTTAAAGCCTAAAATTTAGGATGTGGACAAACACACTAATTATTTACTTCGTATATTTACAGTATAATTATTTTTTATGAGGTCAAATATAGATATAAAATGAGATTCACTATAAAATTACTCAATATTATTTTTTCCCCACCTTCTGTCGTTTTCCTAAGGTAGATTATTACAAATATTCTAGAAAAAAAAAAAGTAGATCATTACAAAGCTGTGCATGTCCCAATGCAGCAATTTGACACCAAAAGCACCCAACAAAAAAATTATATTTTTTAAAATAAAGAAAAAGTGTGAACATAAATACACACACAAGTAGTTGTAATTTTACGAATCCTAGATTTTACCGCAATCATTAAATATTATTGCAGTAGTCATCAGTTTTCTGTCTCATGTTAAGACACTTTTTGTTGTCTGTGGGTGTATTTATTTCCAGCTTCTGTTCTTTGCTTGACAGATTCTCTCTATTCACTATTAAATTTAAATAAAAAAGAACAGCCAGTAGATTCATTCAAGTAACCAACAATCCCCCCTCTAAGATCCCCCATAATAGTAATGCCAGTCTCCCCTTAGTTTCTCCTTGCAAAATTAGGGTTCTTTCCTTTTCTTTCTCTTCTTTTTTTTTTTTCCTTTTCGTGTCTGGTCATATATGCATATACTGCCAAGTGTGTCCACGTAAATTCACCACAATACCAAAACTCTCTCCTACTCAATTCTCTATCTGGGTCTTCTTAGTTTTGGTTCCTGAGCTGGATTCAGCTCAGAAAGTTTTGTTCTTGCGCCAGATCAGAGCTGAGCTGTGTGTGTTTGTTTTTTAAAAACTTCATTTGGGTGTTCTTCTGGCCATTTGATTTGTTGAAGTCTGGGTCTTGAATTGTTTGTCAAAAGAGGCTGGCTTGGTTTTTGATTGGTTTTGCATTTTTGCATGTTGTGAATTTTGAATTGGGTACTTCAAGTCAGTTGCTTTCTCTTTTTTCTTTTCTTTTTTTCCCGTGTTCCTTCGGTGAAATTTTGGTCAGGGAATTCACTTGTGAGGGTTTGAGGTTTGATAGATTTCCGGTTTTTTAATTCTTCCCTTTTTGGGTTTTGGCTTTAGAAGTGTCTGCATGTGTAAGTAACAAGGGGTCCTCTGCTGAATTGTAGAGGATCCCTACCAGATTGTCTTGTTAATTTACATTTTTCCCGATTATAGTGTTTTGTAAACGAGCATTCTGTGGGGATTAGTGGAATTGGAAGATTGGCATTCTGATTGAATTGGTATTAACTACTGGGGTGTTTGTACAAAATAAATTCGAGAGAAGAAATGCTTGGTTCTGGTTCAAGTACTGGCAATGATAATACTGGAGTCGTGCCAATGTGCTTTGTGTGGCCTTATGGAGGGAGTAGAGTATATCTTAGTGGCTCTTTTACTAGGTGAGTTGTTACATCGATATAATTTTTTGTCATTGGTTTGCTATCTGCAATTATTATTTTTCACATGAAGTACATGTATAGACTGTTCTTTTCCTGTTGTCTGATCCAGCTTTATATAGTCTGTTTACTTAACTGTTTTGAATTTGGTTTGTGCGGATTCGATATGTGATTTGGGTTTCAAATGGAATGAAATTTGAACAGGTGGACTGATCCTATACCCATGTCCCCAGTTGAGGGTTGTCCAACGGTTTTTCAAGTTATGTGCAATATAACGCCTGGATATCACCAGGTTAGTTTAGCTTCTGTGGTTGATATTCTTATAGTTCCACAGTAGATTGCCGCATCATTTTTAACAGCTACCCCTATGATGTATGATATGGTGGTGACCACCATTATTCGAAATTCTTAGAGCATGTGATTTGAGTACTAAGTTGAGTGTGAGAGGCTTGAAAGGAAGTGACATGGGTCGATTATAATGCGGTGCAATTACCTGTGTCTATTATTGGAGTAGTTAGATCCCATCGTTTCTCTCTTTAGTCATTGATAGCGAGAGCAGGGGAACCAAATCTGTGTGAGAGAGATGATAAGCCTTCCATGAACAACAAAGAGGGAAAGGGATTTTTATGATAAGAATAAGTGCAGCCTCTGGCATTAGGTACGCTATTGCTATTACGGAGCTTGACTCCCACCTTCCCGGTTCTCATCATTTATCATCTAGTTCACTTTCTTGAAGGACATAATGATATCACACATGTACAACAAAAAAACTTAATACAACAAAATGACAGAACTTTTAGAATTTTTCAAAATTATTTCCTTTATAAATTTTTACAGCCTTCGTACCAGTCTGCTTTTGGCTGGCTCATAGAGATTGTCGTCACTGAACCAAGCTTGCTTGGTATGCTTTTAAGGACCATTACTGCCACAATAAGTATTGTGCTCAGTAGTTTTCACATGATGCAGGTCATGGACTGGCATGACTGCTAATGGAGAACAGTACTATCAAAATGGTAGTTTTTAGCTTGTGCATCTCTCTTATTCCCAAGAAAGAATGATCATCAAGTAGAACAGAGACCCATTATTTTATGAAAATTTGGCAGTTTCTCGTCCTTTATTTATTTTATTTTTTTTCATAATATTGTGGCTCTCTTGTATGTTTGTTTGGAACCATCATATTTAGCACCTGGCTTTCGTCTGAGGAAGCTTGTGCGAGAAGGCTTGATGTGGATTGTAATGTATTTAACCGGCGTTCATTTTGCTTGTTTTAATTGAATTCGAATAGTAAATTATGTTTGCAAAGTTCCACACTGCCAAAACTACTAGAGATTGTTAGCTTATGTGGTACCTTTATGGAATCTTATTCCTTTCTTTAACAAATTATTATTGTTCTTGCGACAGAATGAACTGTCAACCTGTTAATAAGGTTGATTTTTCTTTATAGATGTGGTTATTCACGTATGATACCTGAGATTTTGCTCTTGCTTCAGTACTCCCACTCTAAAACTTTCTTTGTTCCAATTGCTTTGCAGTACAAATTCTATGTTGATGGACAGTGGCGGCATGATGAGCGCCAGCCTTTTATAAATGGGACTTATGGGGCGGTGAACACCATCTTCTTAACTATGGAACCAACTGTGGTTCCTTCAATTTTAAATTCTGAGCCACGGGGAAGATCCAGAATGGATTTAGATCCAGTAAGGAAATTTTAATTATTTAAGATCCAATTCAATGTCAGGATGGAATAATCTTCTCATTTTGGTTATTTCTCTGGAGAGCAGCATAACATCCATAACCTCTCTTTTTTTTTCTTATTCTATTTCTCTTTTTTTGTCCATAATCTCAACTTATCAACTGGTTTAATTGAACTACTGCATGCACGTAATCATTGGTATATAAACATGCAAACATGCATAAGTATCGATGGCAACATGCACAGCAGCATGCACACCTTTATTAGGTTTTGTGCCAACTCTCAACCAATGCCTCCCTGAAAATGGTTTTGATTTAGTTTATTTATCGGTATTATATCCACCCATACCTTTTAGCTAGCTAAGTGATAGTTTCATTCTTTCAGCCCATATCGTAAGGAATCCACTTATCAAAAAAAATTTAAGAGCAATATATATAGAAAGAGGAGGCAGATCTGACCTAGTGGATGCAATGCTAGCTTTCCCAACTTGCCAGTTGGTTGGTGATTCTTTCTTCTATAATTTTTGGGTTGTGTCATTAAAATTAGATCATTATATTGGCCATGTTTATTCTATTTTTGGTTGGCGACCTGCATATGACCCTTCGATGTCGCGGTCAGTGACGTTTGGCATGAGGTAGGATGCTGACAATTTTCTTTAGCTTTGGAATTGAGCAAAACAGGCCAAAGTGGAAATGACAATAGCTGCTAAACCTTTTCTTTGGATCATAAAAATTAGGAAATAGGTTGAGGACAATCCTTTCTGTCATCATGTTTCCAGAATGGATGAGTCAATTTGTTGATTGGAACTTTTCAGGAAGTAATCCAAGGGATATCAGAGGCAGATGTAGATATTTCTCGTCAACGAATTTCATCTTTCTTGTCCACACATACTGTGTATGAATTGCTTCCCGAGTCAGGCAAGGTTTGAATGCTTTACCTTCTTTGGATCTAAATATACCATCACTGCTTTAAGTTGGTGAAAATATTTGGGAAGGGAACCACACTTAATGATGTCCAACTAAGCAGGTTATTGCTTTGGATGTTACTTTACCAGTGAAGCAAGCGTTCCATGTTCTGCATGAACAGGTGAGTCTCTACTATGTGCATAGATAACACGCGAGCACAAACCAAGTTACAAGGTAATGCCCTTCCTCACCTTAGGCAAACCTGAAAGGACAATGTCTTGTTGTATCTTTATCTCCTTTCATTGATTAAGAACTCGAGGTCTTATTAGCATTTATGAGTTATATTTTTGCTACAGATATATCTCTTGCTGATTGTTAGCTTAGATTTCCTCATTTGCTGATCCAGTCTACTTTTAGGGTATCCCTTTGGCTCCTCTGTGGGATTCTTTCAAGGGAAAGTTTGTTGGGGTTTTGAGTGCACTGGACTTCATCTTGATACTGACGGAGGTATGCTGTTTTAAAAGATTCTCCAATGCTAATACCCATCTTTGATCTTGTTGGAGAAGAATGATTACTTCTGGAAGAGAATGGAGAAAGGAAATACTTTTAACCTCCTGATGTCATACTCTTCTCTTTTTCCTACATGGTTGTATCAACGGTCATCAAATTTCTGCAGTTTGAGTTGAAAATTTTGAGAATATCTTTTCAAATCATGATGCGGTTACGATTTTTGCTTGCTAAGGTGAAATAAGTCGATAAATAAATGCTTCATTGAGTTGTGAAGAGGTACTTTTGGATTTAGCTGTTGATCCCTCTCTTGAAGTGGTTATAGCAACAAGAGTTTACTCTTGGCAACAAAGTTTGATGTCACTACATCAGTTTTGGATCCAGAATCATCTCTTCCTACGCATTTTGTGCTCCTTTTAGTCACTTGTTTATGTTTAAGTGCCATTCGTTTCAGCTGGGAAATCATGGTCCTAATCTGACTGAGGAAGAATTGGAGACGCATACTATCTCAGCTTGGAAACAAGGAAAACTCCATCTTAACCGACAAATTGATGGGAATGGAAGAGCATATCCTAGGGGTCTCATCCATGTAACTTCTGATGCCTGCCAAGTGTTTTTAGCTTAAACATTTAGTCTTTGTGATGCTTTGGTTTATCATCAATTTATCTCAAATGCTGGGAATTTCCTGTAGACAGGTGTCTGGTTCTTATGTTGACCATCTAAACCAAAGCATTTTATTCTGTGAAAATGTTGCCAATAATAATTATAAAAAACAAATATATCAAATTTCCCCGGAATTTTTAGCAAATTGAGTGCATGGATTTGAAGGCAAGTTGACTATAGTACAGAACTATTTCTAATCACAATTTTCCATTTCGGTTGATCTATTCCTACCAGATAAGTGGCCTGTCTAATAGGGGTTTTGAATTTCAAATTTTGTAATCAATTGATAGTTGCCCATGATGTGGAACTTTAAGTTTCTTCAGCATTAATGCTTATACTGTTCACTACTACACAGCATTATGCTCACAATACTTAATCATGCAGGCTGGCCCATATGACTCCCTGAAAGATGTTGCATTGAAACTCTTGCAAAACAAAATCTCAATGGTTCCTGTTATTCATTCTCTGTCCCGAGATGGTTCATTTCCACAACTATTACATCTTGCTTCGCTCTCTGGAATACTAAAATGTAAGCATTCTTGGTTTCTGAGTAGCGGTTATGCATGGTTTTACTGACGCATATGCCTAACTTGCAGGTATATGCAGACATTTCAGGCATTCTGCTGGCTCTTTGCCCATTCTTCAACAGCCAATTTGTTCAATACCTTTGGGTACATGGGTACCACAAGTTGGAGAGCCAAATGGACGGCCATTGGCAATTTTGAGACCAAATGCTTCACTTGGTGCTGCATTATCTTTGTTGGTTCAAGGTAGTCAACATTAGCAAAGAAGACCTGCATTCATATAACTCTGCGTTTGGCTGGCTGATGAGTTTATTATTCTTTCTGCTGCAGCTGATGTTAGTTCCATACCGATTGTGAATGAAAATGATTCACTGTTGGACATCTACTCAAGAAGGTAACAACTCGTTTTATTCTAGTCCACTGTTTTATCATGCACTAGCTGGCAAGCCAAACTTTATGTCTTTTATTTAACTGACAGTGATATCACTGCTTTGGCAAGAGATAAAGCTTACGCACAGATTCATCTTGATAAAATGAGTATTCATCAGGTAATTGCTGAATCTTAGTTTGCTTGTTTCAACTCTATTATTATGCATTTTAAGCAAAACTCGTACAGTTTTACGACTTGAACGTATCAACAATGCCAGAGTCTGCATATATATGCATGTATAGACAACTAAGTAGTTCGTGATGCCCCAAGCACCTTTAACAATAACCAAATTCTCATATCTGGATGAGTCCTTGTGATGATATTCACCTAGTGGTTTGCTTCGCTTTGTTACTCTAGGCATTGCTATTGGGACAAGATGCAAACACTCCATATGGGTTCCACAATGGACAGCGGTGTCAGATGTGTTTGAGATCCGATTCTCTACACAAAGTGATGGAGCGGTTGGCAAATCCTGGTATTTTTCTTTTCCACCCTTCACTATCTGTTTGTTCATTTTTTACCTTTTTTTACCTTGTTTTGGGGGGTAATACCAAGGTTGTGATGGTGTTGAACTGCTTCGTCGCTTTACGATATGTTGCATAATGTTTACAGGGGTTAGAAGACTGGTGGTTGTGGAGGCTGGCAGCAAGCGTGTGGAAGGAATTATATCAGTGACTGATGTAATTAGGTTCTTGCTTGGGTAGAAAAATCTTTCATAGGGACAAGTCTCATGCTTCTGCACTTTTTTCTTTCTTTGGGATAGAAGGTTCAAAGAGAATTGTAAATTTGAGAAGTCCAAAAATTTTCCTTGCAACCTAATTATGATGAAGCCAATGCTGCAAAAGCAGCTGCATGCTAAGGGCTAACGGGAAAAAGAAAAATGTCCAATTGCCAGTGTAATGTATGTATGTGGCACATATGCTAATTGGTGGGTTGTACATGAAAAAAATAGGTGATTGGTTGGTTCAATGTCAGATATTTTAAAGCCAAATATCGTACTTCCAAATTAATAGCAAAAAAGTTTCAATCTATTTTAAAGGCAAATATCATGCATATTTTATTTTTTATTCATCAATTGTATTCTTGATATTATTGCGTGTATGTTCTAATTTCAATGTCAAAAAAAAAAAAAGAAGGAAATGTAAATCTAAATATTTGAATAATAATGTTTCAAAACCAAACTGAATTCGAAATTTCAATTTTGGCTGTGTTAGCACTTAGCATGGTCTCGTGGGCTGGCGGTTTTATCTTACTGCGTCACTTGGGCCCTGGTTCACCCTTACTGTGTCACTTGGGCTCTATCATCATATTCAGTAGCAGTACCCGATTCCTATATACCTTTACCATCCAATTGTGAAACTTTTTCCATTTCTAATACCCCAGTTAAAACTTTTGTTGATAATGTTAAGGGCACCAATTTTGTACACTCACTTACGACCAAAAAAAATTATTTGTATACTTTACTTTCTGGCTTTATATGTTTGATTTTCGATTAAAAAAGTAAATTGGTGTTTGGTTGTAGAAAATACTTTCCCATTTCTAGCTCATTTTTTCAACTTTTTTTCCCCTCCAGTTTCCATCTGTGTACTCAGAACTAGGCATATTTTTTTTGGTACAACAGAATTACATAAATACCCACAACCCCAAACCCCCCCCACTATTCTCAATCCTTTTCATTGGGATCCAACTCATGACTTCTCATGAACCCAGCCTAGGGAGCTGCCACCCAGCTACAAGTAGCTTTGGCAGAACTAGGCATACTTTAACAATTATATTGTGACTGCCCCCTAGCAGCCAAGAATTTCTTTCTACTTTCAATTTTCAGTTATTGTATTTATTGGCTTAGCATTTGATTTTTCTAGGTGGGTTTCGTGGTGATTTTTGTTTTTTTTTTCAAGGTAATTTTTCCTCAAATCTCCAGTTTAGGAAATAAAATTTTGTAATTATAACAAGATATGATATATTGATTCTAGATTATTAAAAAAAAAAAAAGAGGCTAACTGGGAATGTGCATGTGCGTGAGAAACAGATGGTAAGGAGACGATTATTTGCCAAAAAAGGGGAGATGTAGAATGAGCTGCCCATTAATCTATGCTTTCATCTTCAATCTTGATTATTTGGGCGATAATGATTTTTGGAACTTGATCAATTTTTCTCATTTATCGTTTCATGAGGATTT
>JAKUCV010004658.1:7137-17530 GCA_028386065.3 Turnera subulata
CGACGGCTAGCCCCTGCCTGCCTCGGCTGGTCGGCGCAGTGCGGGAAGGGGAGGAAGGTGGCGGCTTCACGGGCGGTTGGCGGTCACGGTGGTGTGGCGGCGGGAGTTGTTGTGTGTGACGGGTTGCTGTGTTGTTGTTTGTTTTTTTTTTCTAAGAAAGAATAATACAGTTAGGTATTAAGCTGGCAGATTAGGTGCAAGAGAAAATAGGTAGTATGGGAGCTGTCTGGGTTCTTGCTTGCAGAACAAAAGCAAGGCAGAGGTTTATAGGCACGCAGCATGAAGAATCAGAATCAAGTAAGTGTAGGTGTAATGGAGTAGGAAGATATTCAGTGGAGTAGGGGAAGATAGTCAGTGGAGAAAGAAGAGATTCGGTGGAGAAATTAAGTGCAGAATATTGACTAGGTATAGGAAATTTCTGAACCAGCAAAATGACTTAACTGCCCTTCTAACTCCTATTGTGACAAAAACTTACCCAGGGGCATAATTGTCTTTTCGCAGCCTCCAAATTCGGAAAATTCCAACTCGTCCCGGAAATTCCGCATAAATATCCGGAGTATGGAGTGAGACTCGGAATTGAAATCCGATGCTCGATTTTCCATTAAATAATTATCAAAGATTATTTTTATTCGGTAAATTACTGTACAAAGCTTTTACAGTCCCGGTAAAAACATAAATTTTACCCGGGTCGTTACAACATCCCACAATCAGAAGACTCGTACTTTGAGTTTATATCCATCAACACCCACTTTAAGATTGTCTAAGGAAGCAAACTCCATATTCTGTATATTAATTTACAAATAAAGTAGAATTAAACAGTGTTAGAGTTATAGAAAGAATGCCCTAGGATATGAAATTTATGAAACAGAGAGTAAAGGCTTACCAAGAGAAAAGTTGCTCGTGAAGTTGTATCTTGGAACAGAATATGGAATGCATTGATAAAGACAATCTCTACATATATATAAAACTGGGGATAATGACTCCGCGAGTCCTATATATTTTCCCAAAATCTCATTTGAGTCCTAAAAAAGAAAATCGACTCGTTCGAGTCCTATAACGTTTAAAAAGAATTCCAACCGAGTCCCCGTCCATATTTCCGTCTATTTTTTCGTTATCTTTGACTTTTCTAAATCCACATCAGATCCACATCGCTGCTGACAAGGATAGAAATGCCACATAGGCTGCCACCTTAATGACTTAAAAAACAAATCCTAAATCTAAAAAAAAAAAATAATAAACTAGACCTGACCTAATTAGTCATTCACTCATTCATCCCCAAATGCCAACAAAAACAAATTGAAAAAATCAGGCCACCTGCAAGAACATTTCCCCAGCCAGTAAAACCAGAGAGGTACAAACATGGATGTCTAAATCAAACCCAAATTTTAAGAACCTACACAAGAACATTTCCCCAGCCAGTAAAAACCCACTCTTGCATAGAGCATTAATAAGGGTTCTATAATCAATACCACCAACAAACCCATCATCCACCATTCTTCTGTAAACCAAGAATGTGAGAAAACCCAAGTCCGCCTTAGCCAAACCCATCATTAGACTGCTATAACAAGGATAGTTCATCCTAAACCCGGTTCCACGCAACCCATCAAGGGCATCCATTAGCTTCAAGATATCACCTTCACCCCCACGGCTCTCCTTGATAAGCTCAATTATAACATTATGAGCAACTCCAAATAACCCAGAGGACACAATCAAGTTCAAAAAGCGGATTCTGCTGTCTACATGATAACAGTAAGTGGATTGCCTGCAAGCCCACTTGAAGAACCAAACCCCGAGACTTGTGTCATTGCGGTTGAGCTCCACAACTCTGTGTGCTTCCTGTGGCGTCATGTGAGAAGCCAGTGACTTTAAAAGGCTGTTCTGTTCCCAGTTGGGGTTGTTAATCATAGAAGAGACGGGAAAGACCTTGTCCACAGGGGTTGTTCCTCGCTCTGTGGGGCTGTGGGTAGAGAGGAAGGGAAGAGAAGAGAAATGGGAGGAGCATTACCGGGAGAGCCGCATGGTTATGGCGGATCGCGTGGCGGCAGCTGCAGATCCGAAGTGGGCAGCTTTTGTCGTTGCTCCTCCCTCGCACAGCGGTGCCGTGGTTGGGCTTTGTGCTCGCAGCCGAAGTGGGCACCCTTGTGCTTCTCCCTAAACTGGGCACAACCCACTTCAGAATCCCATCTCTTGAAAGCTTTGGACAAGTCGGTAAAAGGATCCGGCTTTTTTTGCTTTCTTAGGACAGTGGTATCAGCGTAGGAGGCGGCGGCGGCGGTGGAGGGGTGTTTGATGGGTTGCTGAGAGGGGATGGAAATAGAAGGGAGTTAGAGGAAGCCAGAAAAGAAGACGATTAAGAATGTGATAAAGAAACACATGATGGTGATGGTATAGGTCTTGATGGACTTCAATTGCATGGTGGGATTGATCATGGCGGCGGTGGTTGTGAGGATTTGGTGGAGTCGGGTTTGGGGAGGAAGAATGGGGAAGTAGGTTTTTTTTTTTTAAACCGTGTAAAGTCTATTATTAATTGCATTAAGTGTAATTCATTGACTAATTACCATTACCTTACTAATTATCATTAATTGCATTAATTAACAGTCAACTGTAAATTTCAAAATTTCGATATTTTTTTTATTTTCTTTAGTTTCAATTATTTTCCACATATACACTTAACTGCCATGTAAGCAAAAAAATGGACGGAACTATGGACGGGGACTCGTTTGGGGTTCTTTTTAAACGTTATAGGACTCGAATGAGTCGATTTTCTTTTTTAGGACTCAAATGAGATTTCGGGAAAAGATATAGGACTCGCGGAGTCATTATCCCTATAAAACTGAATCCTTAGCTTTTTTTTGCCATTTGTCAGTGTTATAACGGAGTAGTATCAATTTTCGTGTTACACCCTGTAAGCATAGAAGGGCTATTCTTGTAATTATAAGTTGTATGTTTTCCTATCTTTTCCCCCTTCCCTTCATTCTTCATCCTCTGCCGACACCAACATAAAAAAAGCAAAATATTTTACAGACCCAGAAGAAGAAGCTGGAGGAGAAGCTGGCGAGCAGATGCGAAAAAAAAAAAACATTTTCTCTCTCCCCCTCCCACTGCAAAGAAGCTTCAAAAAGAGTCACATAGATGCCTTCAAGTAGTCGAAAAGAAGAAAAAAAACACAAAGAAAGAAGATGTCGTGGCTAGCATATGCTGGTGAGCACCTCATGTGCGAAATTGAGGGGCAGCGTTTGGGCCCAGAGCGCCACCTCCCCGGTGGTACTGTCCTTTTTTGCATCTTTTTCTTGGATTTGCTGACTTTACTGCTTTGTAAGCAAACCATGTGTTTTTTTTTCTGTTGTGTTTTTGCTTGATTTGCTAACTTTACCGCTTTAGTGGCAAACACACTTAGATTTGAATGGGAGTTGATTATGGGAAGTGTTTTGTGCTAACAGGCTTGTGAGATCTAGCTTCTATTTCGGACAATTTTGTTGCAACTTTTAATATAAAGAAGTTGACCTTGCTTTGACTGGAAGTGGGTTGCTTCTGATCTGATTTATCTGATGATTGGTGTTAATGTGATCTATTTTTTTGTCAAGGAATGCCGTTAATAATGGATCAATTGCAGCAAGCGAATGTAACGGGCGATTCGGATTTTGAGGAAAACCAGAGCTCCCATCAACTGTTTGTTTTTGCATCTTACACCCACCATGGATCATTGTTCATTGTTTTTTTTTTTTTTTTGCTTCTTTTCCTGATTTGTTTTTTTCTTTTGGGTTTGTTTGACTTTTGAGACTTTGACTTGGATATTAGGCAATATACACTCATTGGTCTAGTGGCCCAGTGCTATTGTACCTCATTTAAATGTGCCTTTGGAGGCATCAGAGGAGGATCTGAGACGAGCCTTCATTGATGGCACAACTTTGTGCAGCATCATAAACAGGCTGAGCCTTGGTTTTGATAGAAATGGTCGGATTGTTTGCACCCTCTGCATCAATATTTGTTGTAATTTCCACAAAGTCATTTCTAGGCCTGGTCTAGAAAATGTAAAAAAGTTTTTGGCAGCAATGGATGAAATTGAATTGCCTAGGTTTGTTCATGTCGATATGGAGCAGCTATGAATTTGTTGTTTCATCTAGAACACTTTATCTTGCATGCAGCACAAGTAGATGGATTTTCTTTTTACAATGTTCAAATTCAAATTCAAGATGTTGTGGACTTGGCTGGATGATGTGTGAAAAACTTTCTTTCTGGGAATACTACATTCAAGGAACATGAGTCTATTGTTGATAAATTGGTGGGAATTTACATTCTCACTTAGATATATTTCTAAACATTGCAATGGAATTGACCCAAGGAGAAGCTACTCTTTAGATATTCGTTGTGTTTTTTCGTGAAACTAAACCATGGAGAAAATGAAAAGTTCCATATTGATTGGTATGACACTGTTTAAACCAATGCTATTATAAGGTGGGGGATTAGGTGTGAGTAACATAATGAATATCTTTTGTTGTCCATCGGTTCTAAACGATTACTAAACTAACCCAATTAATACCATTAGATGTACAATGTAATCAGTTTGGAGCATCCAAATATTGTCTATCTTTATAAATACTACCAATTTAAATTTCCATTTAAATCCTTATGTAGTAAGGCACCCTCTCCCCTAATATTATCCTACAATCAGCTTAGATTCATTTTATGTTCCACCTAATTGTTATGATTTTTTCCAGGCCAAATTATCTTTGTTTGTTGTTTTCTTGAACAAATTGTTTTTGCAAATTAAATTTCTTATAACCTACAATGATAAAATTATCTTATTAAGCAATCCGATTCCAAAACTACATGATTAAATTGTAGTAAATCCTTAGTTCAAAAAAGAATATAACAAAATGCTTATATCTTCCTTGACTTCATTGCATTATAGAACTCAGAATTAAGTTTGGTATATTTAATTTAGAAACTCATTGCATTATAAAAATCAGAATTAAGTTTGCCATATTTAATTTGTTCTAAGTCACTGATTATATTCTATATATTTTGATTATGTAAAGCAATTTTGAGTATCTATATTTTTCAGTTTAGATAAAAAATTACTCAATCATACGCCATGGTGGTCTAAGATTACTTTGTGCAGGCAGCAACAAATGAGCGTAGACGAGAGGAAAGAGAAGTGCTCATTAGCATCCAAGAAAGAATCTACAGCCAAAAAGAAAACAAAAGAGGCAGAAAAGATATTTTCAAGTAGTGTTCCAGTGCCAAAGATAGAATAAAAAAAAAAATAAACAAAAAAGAGGAAACACCATTTACCGGTTAGATCCCGACCTTCTCCGGCGAGGCCATGCACGGCTGCAGGAGTTAGAGCCTCCCCCGTGTGACGCCTTGCCATCAGACACAACCACCACGCCTACATCTCGACGATCTCGCACCAGCAACTCCGGCGTGCAGACAGCAACCTTGGAGACGACGGAGAGCCCACGCACCGCGCCTCCTGCGCGTGTGCCGTCCTCTGCCACCAGCGTGCCGGCCATCGTGGCCATGGACGTGCCACTGGAGGCCCTGCAGTCCGACAGCGAAGACAGGTCTCCCTCTGGCCGCCACCAGCTCCACACCGGCAGCCCCGTCCAACGGCGACAGTCTCGCTCACGTGACCGAGAAACTGCTCCCCCCACTTCAACCAGCGGTCGACGACAGATGTCGCTCCCTCCCCCCCCCCCCACGGGCGTCGATGTAGCCAACGGCCCCTTCCCCGGCGACATCCACCCCCTCTACCGTCACCCCCGAGCGGGTCGATGAGGGCATCACTACCGCTTTGCACGGTGAGGCCCGAGCTGCACCGACAAATATGGTGGCGCCACCTCCCCCACCCGAGCTGTCAATTCCTGAAGCCACCAACACGTCTTCATCACCTCGTTTGGCCGACCAAGCGCCCGGTGGCGTAGATACTGACGACCCCATGGAGGCCGAACGACCTTACTACCGAGATTCACTCCTGGCTGGGGCCAACCCTCAGTACCAAGCTGATCCTTGGGAAGTAGAAGGCGAAGCAGAGTTTGAGGAGGGCGATATGATTGTTTCTCATGCAAACGGAGTGGCAAACTTAGAATTGTTCGACCCATTCAAAGCTCGTCTGGATAAGCCATGAGAAACTGCTGTGATCGTCAAATTGTTCGGTCGCCCTATTGGGTTCAAGGCGCTGCACACTATTTTGCAGACGCTCTGGCAACCAAATGGACCGTTCAAAATCGTAGACCTTGAAAATAACTTCTACGTGGTGCGTTTCTGGGATGAGAAAGATTACCTTCACGCCTTGACCGATGGTCCCTGGCTCATATACCACAGTGTGCTTAGTGTCCAACCCTGGACACCCAACATCCGGGCGTCCACCGGCAAGATTGATTCGATAGTGACGTGGATCCAATTTCCCGACTTCCCCACCAACCGCTACCACTCCAGGATTCTCCGACAACTCGGCAACATGGTGGGAAGGACCATTAGACTTGACGGTAATTCCTCTAATCCCAGTAGAGCAAAATTTGCTAGAATTGCTGTATGTCTGGATTTGACAAAGCCATTACCGGGTACAGTACACTTAGAAGGTGAACCCTTAAAGGTAAGCTATGAAGGCTTGCCTGATATATGTTATGTGTGTGGGAAACTTGATCATAATGTGTTAGCTTGTCCGGATGCCCCCCATTCACAAAATGAGGCGATAGCACCGTCAGCCACAGGTTTGATGGCTTCTGGGAGGCTGATGGCCACGTCCGGTGACAGACGGGGTGAATGGATGAATGCGCCAAGGTTCTCGAGGCGTCCATCCCGACGTCAAATCTCTAGCACTCTGGTTTCTCCATTGCCCCACAAGCCCATCCATCCACCTAACCGTTTTCACCCTCTGGTTAATGCTCGGCCTGATGACCATGAACCGACCATCCTCCCCAGCCTTAATACACCCGCCCTATCTACACCTACATTACATAATGCCCTGCCAGTGGCGGCTCCAGTGCCGGTTACTACCCCACTACCACCACAGTCCATTGAGAACCAACCCCCTTTCGACCAACCTCCTGCCTTACCTACTATTCAAGACTTCCTCGGCGAGGGGTCTATTAAGAAATCCAAAAGCAAGCTCCATAATCGAATCCAAAAAAAATCTCAACCAGTTAAAATTCCCAAACTCACAAAGGATAATACCAAAAGACAAACCCTTAGAGATGTATCCAATGACCAACCACTCTCGTCTACTCATGTTCCTCCCCGGACTCACACTGGCCCTATTCCACCTCCAGCTCCCATCTCAGCATTTGACCCAGTCGTTTCCTCCAATTTCAGCCAAAGCACCCCCCTCCCCCGACCTCGAAAATCCCAGAACCACACTGCTGTCGTCCTGGGGGAAGAATACCACAGCGTGATTTTCTCTCCCGGTGCGTCCAGTTCCAGTATGGACGTGGATCGGCGGACGGTTCCTCCCCAATCGCATTGACCCCTCTACACATCCAGATTGTAAGGCATCCGTTTCAGCTTCATATTAGCCAGGCCCCTGCGACTATTTCAGTTTCTTTATATGTATGTTCGGGACCTTTGCTCCCTTGTCATGTATTGTACTTCTTTAGTTTCTCATGTTTTCTTGTAAAAGATAGAAGTCGTCTTGAGCTAACGACTTCTAATCATGTATTGCGCTCACGTATATTTTGATAATATACTTCCCGGTTTCGACCAAAAAAAAAAAAGATTACTTTGTGCTATTCTATATTACCTTCTAACAATGAATTCATTATTTAAGCTACTCTTTTGCCGTATTATCCTTTGGGATATTTTTTGGATGCATAATATCATTTCATTTATAGCCAAAATTAATCTTACATACCAAAACCATTAGGCTGGTGTGGTTTGAAACTTTAGAAAAAATTCTTGTGCAATTTAATTTTTGTATTGATAAGCTATTATTATGATTTTAATAAATTATATATGTATGAAAATTATCAAAAAAGTATTTATATAACATCTTATATAAATTAGTTCATTTATTATGATTTGAAAAAAAAAATCCCGAGCAACGCTCAGGCTCTCACCTAGTACATATTTATAGAGATCTTTGGATTGAGAAGATGAGGAAAATCTAGGGAAAAAATCGTGAAAAGTCAGATTAGGTAACTAGACAATACCTCAAAGTGTAGTTACCTCATATAAGAAAGCAAGCAATCATGGCAAAGTGTAATGTAAAAATTTACCCATAACGTAGCTCTTCATTAGCTGCGTCTATTGGGGACAACCACTCTCCCTATTAGTTTTTCAGAAACAACCACTCTCCCTATTAGCTTTTCTGGAAAATTATTTTAAATCATGACTATACAAGTGAGGGGTGGAGGGAACAGTAAACAAAAATAATTGACTTTGATCTTACAACCACACCCGTAGGATAAAGGGCTTTTGGAGTCCTATTATTCTTGAATACTTTTCAATCAAGTCCTATAACTATTTTTTTCATTAATCATGTCCTATTTCTTTAACCGTTTATTAATCAAGTCCTATTAACAGTTTCCACTAAATATTTGCTTAGTTGGCAATCACCCTTTGACATGGCACTTACATATCAACAGTTGATGTGTAAATCTTGCCACATAGGATGGCTGGAAAATTTCCCACCATTTTCCTCTGCCATTATTTTAATCCTAGATTTTGTTTCCCTCCCAATTTGCCATTTCATTCATAGCACAACCGAAAAAAATGAACCAAAATGACCCATTTATTGCACCAGAAAAATGGAAATAATCTAAACATAAAAAGGTAAAAATAAAAATAAAAAATAATACTTGCCAAAATAATCAAAATAAAAAATAATAAAATTTTATAAAAATATAATAAAAAAAATATTTAGCTGTCAATTTTTTATGAATATATAGCCACAAAATCTTAAAAAATGAAATAAATAACCATAAAATTATTTATAAAATAAAATAATAAATATAAGATAACTAGGAATTCATAAAAATAATATAAAAGGAGCAGAATTTTTTTAGAAAAACTAAAAATTTAATAAAAATTTTTGGAATGAAAATAAAATATTAAAAAAATTACAAATTAAAATAAATAATTTAGATATATAAAAAAATAAAAAATAGCTTAGATTCTATTTAAAAGATGAAGATGTGAAAAAAAATAATTAGCTTCATATAATAATTTTTTAAAATAAAAAACATACTCTCTTAAGTATTAAAATGAAAAAAATGTAACAGCCCGGGTAAAATTTGGAATTTTTACCGGGACTGTAGAAGTTGTTTTATCGTGATTTACTGTTGAATTAATCTTGGGTAATTAATTTACGGTAAATCGGGAGTCATTTTTCAAAACCGAGGGTTTTCCCGCGCTCGGGAGTATCTTCCTAACTAACCGAGCCTCGGTTTTCAGTTCCGAGAGTTGGACGATGTTCAGGAGGATTAATCGGATTTTCCGAGCCCAAGTCATATTTTTGGACTCGGGACGGAAAATTACGGTTTTGCCCCCGCCCTCTTCCTTTTCTCCTTTTCTTTTTCTCTTTTTCTTTTCTCTTCTCTTTCTTTTTTCTCCTCTTCTCCTTGTCGCCTTCCTCCTCCCGCCCGTGACGCCTCCGCCTACCCCACCTTCCCTTTCTGCTCCACTCCCGTGAACCCCTGTTTGCCACCTCCCTTTTGTCTTCCTTCCCCTCTCTCCCCCTTATCTTCTCCTTCTCTTCACAGAACACACAACACACCGACACCACCATCATCATTTTCCTCCACCGGCGCCACTAGCAACCAACTCCTCCTCCTCCTTCTCCACCTCCTCGTCCTCGTCGCCGTCGCGCCCAACCAGCAGCTCAACCGGCCGGACGAGACGACCCCAGCCATCATCTTTTCCTCCACCTGCACTGCCGCCACGATGCCACCAACCGTGCCCATGACCGCCGCCGGGTACGTCACCTCCTTGCCGTTAACGACCAGCCGTCGCCTCCTCCAGCTGTCACCGCCACCGCTCGCGCCCGTGCGCCCCTGCTGCTCGTCTGTTTGCCGCCCCCAAGTCGCCTCGCCCGTGTCCACCCGCCTGCAACTTGCCATTGCAAGGTAAGGTTCACAGGTTGAAGGTGATGGACGTGTGGGCTATAGAGCTGGGTTATTTGTGTTGGACTTGGGCTTGGGTTTTGATGGGCTAATGGGTTTTGTTGGGTTTAGTTGGGTCGTTATGGGAATTGGGCTTAGACTAGGGTGTTAGTGATGGGCTGGATGGTTATGGTTGTTATGGAATTGGGCTTTAGACTTAGGTGTTTATGGTGGGCTTGGGTTTGGGTCTTGGCATGATGGGCTTGACGCCTTGGGCTTGGTTTGGTTTATTAAAATTCGGCCCAGACCGATTTAAATTAAACAAAAATAACAAGATATATATATATATATAT
>JAKUCV010004660.1:0-15056 GCA_028386065.3 Turnera subulata
TTACAAAATTAAAAGCACGGTACTAAAAATTTCCACAACCCTAAAATTTATAATTGCATTTTTTTTTGGATACATAAATTTATAATTGCATTTTACTCGCATTAGCTTTTTTATTGGATTTTAGTGCACATCAATGTCATAAGTTCTTATTTATTTGAAATGGCAAGTTGTAACGCCTCACACTGGTGAAAATTCGCAAGGAACTGTATTTCTATTTTCTTACATTTTTTCTTCTTCTCGAGATGTCTGGAAATTTATTTTTGTGGTCATTCCTTGTGAAATTGAATTGAAATAATTAGAAACGATCTGGTAAGTAACTTCTTATGGTTGTTTTCTGGCTAACACCCACAAGAAAGCTCAATGATGCGAGGGGAATTCTGTAACCGGGCCCCCCATGTACAAGTTTTTGCTGCTGGTGTTGGTTGAGGACGAAGGAGATGATGAGATGGTGGTGGTCAACGGCAGCATTTTACTGCTGGTGTTTATTTTTTTGTTTTTTTTTTCTCCATTTCAAATGGTTGGGTCAGGTCGGATTTTTGCCGATTAGGGTTAAAAGTTGAGTACCCAGGTGAAGTGGGACACGCAGATGACATGCCCTCATAGAAAATAGACACATGTCTCCGGCCAACCACCGGAAGTATCAAATTTAATAAAAATTGCGAAATACAGGTACCAAATTTTATGAAATTTTAATAAGAGTACCAAATTTAAAATTGAGGCCAAATATAGGTACAAAAAATACCTTTAATATGGTATCACAAGTGATCACGATGATGGTTATCAAAAACGCTTTTTTACTCGTAAAATCATACGAGTTTACGTTTCTAGCTTCTCTTTCCGTGTTGGATCACTTCTAAAATCGTTTTTCACACAAACTCGGTCAAACTCGAGACTTGACTCGGTAAACTCGCTAAAATCATGAGTTTACAGAGAGTTGAAACGAGTTTGTGAAAACTTATTATTTACCTTTAGAACCTCAAAATTAAACAGGTATTGAGAATTCTAAAAGCCGCGCTAAGCCCCTAAACTGAAAAATTCCCGAATCGAACACCTTAGTTCCTTTGGGTGCTTGGGTTCCCACTCTTCCTTCCCTTATTCCTCCGGCAACATTCAAAAATTCAACTGCTGGCAAGGCTCCAACGAAGTAGATGGGCATTAAGGTGCACATTAAGGTGTGTGGGTATCTAGACTGTGAGTGAAAAACCTTAAACAAGAAGAGGCGTTGAAGGCTAAAACCACCTTGCAGGTCAATGGTGGTGGTGGTGAAAAAGCTTAGACAAGAAGAGGCATTGAAGGCAAAAACCGCTTTGTGGATCAATGGTGGTAGTGGTTGTTTCTAGATTCAGGCGTAGCCATTTTGTGGAGATGGAAGAGAAAGGAATGACGGTGTGCGGTAACAAAGGGAAATGCGTGGAAGGGAATATACTACTATGTGGAGGGACTTGTCGTTTTGAGAGGTTGTTGTTCATGAGAGTGACTGGTTAGTGGACACTTGACATAAATGTGGAATAGCACAAGTGGCTTTGGAAATCGATCTTTCTAAACCTCTTAATTCCCAAGTGTTTGTTGATGATTGTTGGTTCCTTATCTCATATGAAAATATCCCTGATATTTGCTTCACTTGTGGTCTTGTAGGTCACTGTATGACGAGTTGCCCGTCAAACTTGAGTGCCTCTCCGGTCACCCCCTCGCTGACGGTTGCCGCCATACCAGCCCCGAGCACCAGCACAAGCTCCACCATACCACGAAATTGCGAACCGCGAGGGGAGTGGATGGTGGCGGCGCCAAGGCAACGCCGACCACCGCGATTAGGAGCAAACCAACGTGGGCGTGATCAGGGTCTTGTTAAGGAAACTACCTCGTCCAAGGGCGGGAATTCCTCCACTAATTCGGGGTCTAGATTTGATGTTTTGACTGATTATGTTCCCATTGAGAGACCCTCAATTAGAGCCAAGGATCAAGGAACTCTTCCTGCAAAGGAGACAAATCCGGTGCTTTCCAATCTATCAACGGCTACTTCTTCCAAGTCAGCTCCACCTATCACGTTTACACTAAATAAGGAGAAGATTATACAAGACCCAACCTCAACCCCTGTTCCAAAAATCTCGGCCAAACTTCAGAAAAAAAAAAAAAGGAAATACAAATCCCGTCACTTGCTCTAAAACCAATACTCCCTAGTATCTCCCCCACGAACCTGGACATGAATAATGTCCCCAAAATTAACCTACATGCTTTAACCAAGCCCACCACCACCATGAGCCCATCTTCTCCTTCCATTCAGCCCATTAATGACCCTACCACCTTGCCTAAGACAAGCACCAACAAACCCACAACAGACTATATGACCAAGCCCAAATCAGTCCCAACTAAGCCCACTAGAGTACACTGAAACGCCCGTGTTCCAATTTATTAATATAAAATAGAATTTAAATATAAGATGACTAAATTGCCCTTATCATTCCCGGGACACGAAATTCATCAACTACATGATCAACATTTAATCAAATAATAAATAATACAATGGAATCAAGTACGCAGCGGAAGACAAAAATGCATAGCAACAAGCATGCAATGTACCCTATGGATCCGACCCGAGGAGGAAAGCACCGCCACCTGCTGATATGCACCATTGCTCAACGAACAGCTAACCTGTAAAAGTCTGTGAGGGGGTGAGACCAACCACTGTCTCTCCGCAAACAAATAAACCGAAGTATACTAATACAAATCAACCACAAATACTGGCATTAGGCAATAGCAATCACAGTGCACAAACAAGTCACAATACACAACACAAGTCATCATCAGACTTCAAACCATCACTTATCATTACTTATATTATTATCGTTGTTATTAGGTTTAAATATTTTATTAGGGCCCTCTACTGTGTGCGTCGAGCTCGGTCCTGTCTCATGAGACAACCAGGGCGTAAGCCCAATATAACCAGGGCATAAGCCCAAATACAATCATAGAGGTAGAAAGGGGAAGGTAGAAGGAGGGAGGTAGAACTGGTCATCACAGACCCATATGCTAAACCGCATATACCATGCTATCCAGCATGAAATCCCGAGGGGTATCACTTCCCGCTCGAACCAACCGGTCAACAGCCCCACAGTAGAATATTTTTATTGTACATTATTCTCAGTTATACTTAACGAGTTATGTGTGCTATACGTTTTGTTATCCAGGGTTTTGTGGATTTAACATTGTGTTCTCCAAGTCCGGGCCTCCAGCCCACAAATCACCACACGAACCATAGCATCATAACTCATATTATTTAATCACAACAAAGCAAATCATGCTCAACCGGCATAACATATCACACAGGCACACAATTCACATAATCAGGCATACCGCATCAAAGACATCATCATTAGACGCAAAAGTGCAAACAAGGAGTTCCGCACAACAAGCAGACATACAAACGGCATTCAATGCCAAATAAGAATTTCAACTTCATATACCATATCTATTAACCGAGTACTGTAGGCAGTAATGCACACAAAGGTTTATATGTCCTCACCTGGAACGCAAGGATGTCTTGGAATATAAAGCCATCTCCAACCTTGACATTACCGGGTTCCTATAATATAACCCAAATAGAATCACATATACAAGTCCATGAGACCATAAGATGCATGCAGGCTATGGACTATCTAGCTTAGTTTACTACTAACAATCTTTAACCTCACGTGGTTACATAAAGAATTAGGACCCAACCCAACATAATTAATTTTATAAAAGATGATGTTGAAAATTGGAAACTCATTTAAAAATTGAGAGATCGCACTCATGGCGCATTGGCTTAAAGGCATAATTATTTAACTCCAATTAAGTAAGGCACAAAATCAAATTTCCAAAACCAATCAACATTTTATGACTTTTTTATTTGGAATCCAACTGATTTTGAAAACAATTTATAAAGTTACTGTCAATTGCCAAAACGTGTCCATGGCCAAGCATAATTAAGTGGATAAAATAATGATTTAATGTAAAACGAAATTATGTGCAATAGACTAATACAGACCCGATATGTCAATGTGCCTCCACGGAAATTAACATCAAAGAAACTAAATTTAATCCTAAACAAAAAGGCCTATGTGATAGTAATTTTTTTTTAAGGAAACCTTCAGGAATAAAGTTTAGAGAATCCCATGAGTAGAATTCATACTCCATGCCGCAACACAGCATAACAAGCCCACTGGACATTGGCAAGGAATAAATCTTTTTTATCATAAATCTTTGCATCAACAACAGATTGAAAATAATTTGAAAGCTAAGTATATTATCAAATAACACAAGGGTTCGAGAACATGTGTCAGTGCCAACTCACAATTAGGAAAATTATATACTGATTTAATGGCAACAGATTATTACAATCACAAGGAGCCCATGTGAAACGCACTACTCTCTGCACTTGTAACAAATTCACACAATGGTGATGCTGCCTCCCTAAAATTTAATATGTAAGAGTTGACTATAAGTAGCAAAAACATGTGTTCTATCCAACCGACTATGGCAAGACAAATAGGCATTTGTTTTACAATAATTGATCGACTCATGAACAGCAACCACATATACTCAAGAACTCCCAAATGGACACTCACTCTAATACATCACTCACAAAAACAATGAATAGCGAGTTGTGAAAACTTACCCGATAAATGACTCAACCCAAACATAGAATTACGATTACGGATTCCGTCCACCCCTAAAAACCCACACAAGTCCACCGGAACAGAAACCACTACCGAGTATAGCCCGAGTTCAACACACAATTGAACATGATACCGTCATCAACGAACCTAGACTCACCACCAATAACCAAACCCACATGAACAATCTTGATTGGAACCGAAATCCGAATATTAACAAGAAAAGAAGAGAGAGGAGGAGATGGAGAGAATTAGAGAGAAAAGAGAGAAATGGCAGCGGCTGAGTTCGGGAGAGAAAAGAAAGAAAAGAAGAGAGAGAGAAAGGTTTACTTTTTATACCCTAGGGTTAGGGTTGATTTCGGCCGGAACCAAAACGACGTCGTTTTGGTCTTAGGCGCGGTCAACCCTCTTCCCTTGGTCAACACGCAGCCAAACCTTGAGTTTTATGCCTTAGCTCCCTCAAAACGACGTAGTATCAGGCAAAACTACATCAGGCCATGTGTTTCTCCTTGAAACATAAATTAATTCCAAAACCTTAATCCGATATAGGATTATTCCACATAAAAGATATATTTTCAAGGGAAAGAAATTTATAATAATAATTTATTATTATTTTTTTACAAAAAATTCTCGAAAATCATACAAGGGTAAAATTGGAAATCAAATTCCGAAAATTCCGAAAAATCCATAGAAATTAAATACCGAAAATTCGGGGCGTTACATACACGGCCCAGAAAAATTTGGAGACATTCCCCTACCAGCCTATTACCTTCTCCACAACCATGCACGAACACGTCCCAACACCCATCGCCCTTTCCAAGTTAAAACTCACTGACTCTTCATCCAAGCAAATCCATACATCCCCCACCCATGGTAAAATCCAACGCCGCCCCAAGTAGTCCAAGAACCCCATGCCATATACCAATGATTTACCCCATCCCCCCTCCTCGTCCTCTATTGACAAGTCCATGGTTTTCCCTTCCTCCTGTGACGCCTACTCAAAGCACACATTCTTTGCCTTGTTGGAGAAAATTACTACGAATTATGGGAGCACCAAACCCATGGATATGTCCTTTGATACTAAAGGTTTGAGTCATAGACCCATATTGGAAGTTGAGGTCCTGAATGCAGACTCACAAGTAGTAGATAACCAAAGAGAACCGGCAGCCAATGCCACAACCCGAGGCACCCCTGATGCCCTGCTCGAGGCGGCTACTGATATGGACTTTGTGTCCTCTTGAGTTTCTTGTTTCCCATCACTTATCATATTTTTTATGGATTTGAACAAACTAATTGTTTGGAATTGTCAAAGTGCATGTAGTGAGAAATTTCGCAGAGCTATTGCCGATATAGTTCGAACTCACCGCCCTAGTATTATCGTCTTGGTTGAAACATGGTCGAGTCGGCCAGGGTGGCACCATTCCATGAACGGCTTGGCTACGATGGCGGTTCATTTGTTGACCCGGTTGGATTCTCAGGAGGGATTTGGGTATTTTGGCAGACATATGAGTTGCAGATTCGTGTTTGATGCCAATCGCGACACTATGTCCATATGTGTGTTCATCCCACGAATGGTCCCAGGTGGTTCTTTACTGCTGTGTATGCCAGCCTCAGAGCGTCGGTTCGTGACTCTTTATGGCGTAAGTTGAGCTGCCTGACTGGAACCAAGTCGGACCCCTGGCTTCTAGCAGGCGACTTCAATATTATTACGGACCCTTCCGAACGCCAGGGAATTTCTATCTCCCGTTCGCCTGTTTGCAAGAAATTTGTTGACTTTATTGAACAGGGTCACCTTTTGGATCTTGGGTATTCTGGCACTCCCTTTACTTGGGCAAGAGGTCGGGTCCGTGGCGTACTGCCTTTGAGGAGGCTGCGATTCTCCACCTCCCAAGGACTAAGTCGGACCACTCACCACTTTTGATCAACCTCAATACTTCTCTCAATTCGGTACATGCTAAACCTTTTAGATATCAGATGGCTTGGATTATGCATAAAGACTTTCCTAATCTTATTGCAGGTAGTTGGGAAGCAGATCAACCTCTCGACGTGGCAACCTCACGCCTTGCCACAACTCTTATGACATGGAGCAAGCACTCCTTTGGTAACATTTTTAGACGTAAAAATCGAATCCTACGCCGTTTGGCAGGCATTCAGCGAGTGAGGGATAATGGTGGTACCAGTGCCTCCCTTGAGAAACAGCTCCAAGATGAATATGATGTTGTCCTGCTCCAAGAAGAGTTAATCTGGTTCCAAAAATGGATTCAGTGTGGTGACCGCAATACCTCATTTTTTCACACATCCACAATAATCCACCGGCATCAGAATCGTATTCATGGTTTGAAACTAGGGACGGATTGGTGCTTCGACCCTGATATCCTTCAGCAAGAGACCATTGCTTTTTACCGTAACCTTTACTCGATGGAGGACTCCACCAGGACATAGTATGGATGGAGGGGATTGTTCCCTCAACTGTCTCATGATTCCCTCACAGCCCTATGTGTTGTTGCCTCGGATGATGAAGTCAATCAGGCCCTGAAGGACATGAAGCCATACAAGGCACCAAAAGTTGATGGGTTTCCAGCAGGCTTCTTCCAACAGTATTGGCATGTGGTGAAGGATAGTTTGTGTGACTTTGCCAATTCTGCCTTGGCCATGGGTAACTTTGATCCTGCCTTAAATAAAACTCTTTTAGTCCTCATCCCTAAAATTGCTTCTCCAGAGCTTCTTTCTCAGTTCCGTCCTATCAGCTTGTGTAATATGGCTTATAAATTACTCTCTAAAGTGATTTCTAATCGACTCAAGCCATTTATGGATTCTTTAGTGTTGCCTTTTCAGTCCTCCTTTGTTCCAAAGCGACAGATTGTGGACAATGTGATTGTGGTCCAGGAACTCATACACTCTATGCATATCAAAAAGGGCTCCAAGGGCTTTATGGCTCTAAAAGTTGACTTAGAGAAGGCCTATGACAGGATCCGATGGGACTTTGTTGAAGACACGTTAAGGGATATTGGGCTTCCCCTCTTGCTTATACGGCTCATTATGTTTTGTCTATCTTCTAGTTCCATGCAGGTTCTATGGAATGGAGAGCTTACTGATACTTTCTCCCATGCCCGGGGGCTCAGACAGGGAGATCCTCTTTCCCCTTATATTTTTGTGCTTTGCCTAGAGCGTCTTTCTCAAACCATTTGCTCCAAAGTTAACACTAATACACGGAAGCCTATCAAAATCAAGAGAGGCTCTCCTCCTATCTCTCATATGTTTTTTGCAGATGATTTGGTATTGTTTGCCGAAGCCTTTATGGAACAGGCGAGCATAATTACACAGTGCCTATATGAGTTTTGCTTAAGCTCCGGCCAGCGAGTTAGCAAACCCAAGTCTCGCATTTATTGCTCTCGCAATGTGACACAAGGCCTGGCACATGCCATCAGTTCCACCTGTGGAGTCCCACTGACTGATAATTTGGGAAAATACCTAGGCATCCCACTCATACATGGCCGAACTAGTGCTACTCTATTTCGTTCTATTTCTGATAAGATTGATGAACGGTTCCAAAGTTGGAAAGTGAAAACTTTATCTTTTGCTGGTAAACTCACTCTTACACAATCGGTTTTGCAGGCAATTCCCATATATTCGATGCAGATGCTCTCCCTTCTAGTGTCCATTTGTGAGGATGCCGATAAGAAGTCGAGGAGATTTCTCTGGGGGTCCACCGAAGACCAGCGGAAGCCCTCCCTTGTTAACTAGGCAACAGTGTGTGAACCTAAAGCAAGTGGGGGTCTTGGGCTCCGTAATATGAGACAAGCCAACGAAGCTCTCCTGGTTAAGTTGGCTTGGAAGTTCCTCACCAATCCCAATCTGCTTTGGGTGTGGCTGCTCAAGTCCAAGTATGGCGCAGGTAATGGGTTTCTCCCTAAGATGAAGTTGGGGCCGAGGTGCTCACATGTGTGGAGGGGCATCTGTAAGGCATGGCCGATACTTCAGCAGGAAGCCTCATGAATATTGGGCGATGGACAGAATGCCAGATTCTGGACCGATAATTGGCTAGGGGGGCAAGGTGATCTTAAGTCCCAAGCAACCCAGCGAGTTCTCGAAGAACACGTCCACCGTGATGTTGCTTCGTATGTGTTACCTGATAGGTCCTGGGATTTCGAATCCCATCGCACCTACCTGCCTCCAACGGTTCTCGGTGTCTATTCCTTGTCCCCCGCTCCGGCACCAGCAAATGGAGAGGATACAGTTATATGGGACCACACAAGCTCCGGGGAGTGCACTGCCAGATCTGCCTATCAGTTGATCACTCATAACACGTGGGCCTCTCCGCATGAACCTTGGAAGCTAGTTTGGAAGTGGCAAGGATTGCCCAGGATCCAGACGTTTTTATGGCAACTTGCCCATGACGCACTCCTCACGAATGCGACCCGGGTCTATCGGCATATGACAGATACTGATACATGTCCCCGATGTCTTCAAGCATCAGAGACTTGCATTCACGCGTTGCGTGATTGTCCCTTTGCTAATTCTGTTTGGCACCACCTTCTACGCCCTAATGCTTGGCATGTTTTCTTTGCAGGTGATAGCATCAGTGATTGGATTAGTACGGCGCTACGAGCTCCATTGGCGAGCAATTCCCAGTGTCCTTGGCCTTTGCTGTTTGGGGTTGGAGATTGGTGTTTGTGGAAGGAGCGCAATGATCGTGTTTTTTAGCCAACCCCAACTGATGATGACCCTGAGAAGTTGGCAGACCGTATCCTTTCCTTCAGCTTTCAGGTCTGGCGGGAGCAGCAGTAGCATGAAGCAGCTGGCCTGCACCCTACGATGCACTCCTTTCCCATCGGATGGATCCCTCCAGATGGTGGCTGGGTCAAGGCAAATGCAAATGGAGCTGTCAGCAGAGCTACTGGACGATCAGGGGCGGGCGGTGTCCTTCGTACACCGGAGGGACGATGGCTTATTGGTTTCATGCATAGGCTTCCCCCCAGCAGTCCGTTTATTGCAGAACTTTGGGGAGCCTATGACGCCTTGTGTTCTGCATGGAGTTTGGGCTGCCACCAAGTCATTGTTGAGGTGGATAGTAGTGACCTAGCTATGGCTCTCAACAACCCAGGATCGACTCGATTTGAGAGGATCCCCCTCATGGAGTGCATCCGCGAGCTTCTCGGCCGTCAGTGGCGTGTCACTATTTGCCACACATATCGGGAAGCTAATACCGTTGCCGATTTGCTTGCTAAGCATAGTCTTATGTCTGATTTAGCTCTTACCAGTTTGTACTCAGCTCCAGACTTTTGTATGAACCAGTTAATACTGGATGCCTCTGGTGCACAAGTCCTAAGGGACTTCATGATGTAGTGATACTTTGCCATTAATCGACCCATAAAAAAATGTGGAATAACAATTAATACATTTTTGTCTCTAAGTGGATACTGGATAAGGAAACTTTTATTAACAAAAAAAAATGCAATAAATTTTCTAAGTGTAATATTTTTATTCTTTCAATGAGACTCAATATTTTTGGAATAAATATTATTAATTAATCCATTTATAAATCTAATTAATAATAATAATTAAATTTTGTAGACTCTTCCAATTTTACGTTACATTTTTTACTGGACTATTTCGAGTTTACATAAAAATTCGTTTTTAATAGCCTTGATCATGATTAAATAATATTAGCATTTAATAGATATGCGATAATATATACAGTTCCTATGTTATACAGTGAACATTCACAACCAAGAACGGATCCATGGTGTATTCACCGTAGGCAGGTGACTACATTGGATCTTTAGAAATTAATTATTTGATTATAATCAAATTATACTACATATCCTTATCTTTATCTTACATTCGATTTGATTCCTTTCCATTATATCCCATTACACCCATCCAAACGGGCCGTGTTTTAGTATGGGGCGTAATGTGATAAAAGATGAGAAATAGAGTATTTTTATAATTAGTTATTCTAATAGAACTGATTTCAAAATAAATTTTTAAAAACCTTTTAAATATATGTTTCCCAATATGATTGAGCTATTTAAGTAAAGGTTTCGATATTCAAACTTTCACACAAGGTACCATAGCAATTCTTATGATGTTAATATCTATTTTTTAAAATTTTTTAACATTGTAAATATTAATCCGATCAAGCTTATAATAATCGGAAGTAGGCTATACAAGCCTAAATAGGCACAAATGAGTGGGATCTGGTTGGGCTTAACCCGACCGTGGGGACCCAATTAGGCTCACACATGCTCGTCAAGTCAAGTGAAGCCTAACTAGGTCTGCACGAGATAGGTTGGATTGGGCCTTGCCACGCCTACCCCAAGCACAATTAAGCTAAAACAGATTAGGGCGGGTTGGGCCCAATTAGCCCACGTGGATGGCCGTAAGGGGTTAGGAGGAAGAATGGACGTCGTAGGAGATGAAGGGGCAACATTGGTTAACTTGGGTTTTTGACAAAAATTAAACGAGATAGTTATAATTATAAAACTGTAATATTTGAATAATTAATTTAAATTATTAATATTTAAATATCATAAATATTCACTATCCGACCAACAAACATTGCTAAATGGATATATTTATCTATTAAGATTCAAATAATTTTACACTCATCCATTTATAGCCCAAACACCCTTTTTTTTTTGTTTTTGTTTTAGAGACCAAATGGGTATAAATGAATAATTTATCAGGTACCCATTAGTGGCCTCAAACCATAAGATAAGGAAAAAGATATTTCGAAATCTCTGTTTTATGTAGAGGCAGAAAACAGCAACAAAAAAAAAAATGTAAAAGTTGTGGCATGTTTTTTACAGTGCAAGCTCAAGTTTTACATTTAAGTATGCAGCAAACCCATTCTTATCCAGCCTTTAATATTACAATAGAGTACAAGGTGTTTTGAGAAAATCAGGAGAGCAGATCTAGCGAACAGCCCTCACTCCGATTGGGCTTGGAAGAAAGAAAGACCTAGAGCATGCATAGTCGACCAAAATACCCACGTAAGAAACGCACATCCAAAAAATAATAATAATAAATAAAATCAAGCAATATCAAGAAGAGTCCAGAATGAAAATTCTCCTCCATTCTTCCATTATTTTATTTTACATTGACCGAGAGAGTGCCAGCCACCGATACCAAACCATTGAACATCAAGATAATGCTACTTTACTTCTCATGATCCATAGAGAAATACCTGATTCTCTTCAAGGCAAGGAGTCCAATCATTTGTTGCAGGATTGCTTCTGAAACCCGAGAACAGGGTACCCTGCAGGGCTCCACCACCATTGCCACTTGAAGAAGATTGGATGCCATATCCATGTTCATTTTCACTTGCCATCCTTATAAATCCCTGTCCGGTCTGTTTAATAGCAAATACCAAGAAATATATAGTCGACAGCTGAATTTGTTTTTAAAAAAAAGAAAAGAAAAGAAAAGAAATTTCAAAATGAAAAGGGATAAAAAGATTGAAAAAGAACCATGTGATGCTGCTTGTCAACAGAATCCAATTCTTTGTAATATTGGGTCTCCACAAACTCATCTCGCTCCACGTTAGTTCCTTTATCAGAAAACAAAACCTGAGGAGAGAGTATTATTATTATTATTATTATTGGTGATCATAGGGAGATCACTAACCCAACAGTATAATTTAATAAGCAAAGAGTAGACAGGAAAAGTATAACATACGTACAGGAGGAGATTGAGATCGGAGTGATCGAAGCTTGTCCAGCTCAGGAATATGGTTCTGGTCAGAGTCAGAAACAGCGGATGTGTTGGGGATAGTTGTTTCCGCAGGTTCGCTCCTGTTTGGCTTGGTGGGTCGCTTTGGGGCCAAAGAATCAAACTGAGCTCTGATTTGACTGGCAATTTGGAGCTGTTGGTTTTCGTCCAGAACCTCGTCGCTCCGGCTTGGTTTAGTCGCCGTCGGTTGCCCCACCATGATGGTGCTCTCTCTCTCTCGCTTTGTGTCTCTTTCTTTAGAAAGTTTTCAATTACTCTCTCGGTGGGGATATGCGTACAATTGTTATGTAGTCCCTCTTAAATGGTACCGCCAATCAAAAAGTAAGTAATTATAAACCAATAGCAGGGGAATGCCCCAACTAGAAAACCAGGGGCTACGAATTAAAAACCACTACTGGTTAGTGGTTAGTAACGAAATTGGGCTACCAAGCTCTTCCATCCGATAGTCCCTTACCCCTTTGGGTCTGCAAATCGTGAGGCCCGACGTTTCGGTGGATCAGGCTCGTGTAACACCTCGGCTCTGCAAGGAAGCATGTATTCATGAGAAAGAGAGTGTGCTATGGTCTAAACCAATTTCTTAGAAAATAAAGTGGTGGGTTTAGTCCACCCCAGCTTAATGGACTCAAAAGTCGAAACTTCTCATATAATGGAGGTCTAATGATATGTTGCATGATGTTGACAAAGATAATGCCTTTTCTGCATAAAAAACAAGACGAGTACAAGTAATAAGTATTGTCTAGACCAAGACGGGGTAGGCCATGTTTTAATCTCCCGTGATCCACTTATTTTTTTTTTAAAAAAAAACATCAGTGGTGTCATTATCGTCCCTTCGGTCCAGGCTCCGGTCAATACCGATTATATCCTGGCATTAGACCTTCTTCATAGGAGAGACCGCCCACTGGAGCATCAGCGAACACCCTCGCATGCTACGCGTCATAGTGTCGAGAAGTCACTGGGCTCAACGGCCACCACCCCACCGTGTGAAAAATCATATTCGGCCACATCACACTATAGGGCTTGATTGGAAGCGCCGGAACTCAAATCCGAATCCTAGAGATGGCAAGCTGAAGACTGTACCACTGGGCCACCACCCCCGGTGGTTGATCCACTTATATTTTATGTTGTTACCCAAAAATTGGTAGCATTTTTTTAGGTTTCTTTTGTAGGATTTGGCACGAATTGAACTCTGTAACCTTGCTTAAGGATACCCACTCCTTACCCCTCTAGCTATTAGTGAAAAATTGACAGCATTGTCATTTGCTTTTGGCATTCCCAACGTTTTATAGGGTACAAATGGAGACGCTTTGTATATTTATTTTTGATGCTTGAGTGCACTGCTTATTGTAGCACCTACGTAATATTTATGGAGCATTAGGTGCGACAACAGGTGTACTCTTGAAAACCAATCCAAGCTAAATTGAGTAATTATTGCCAAGAGAAAAGACATACGAGATCATGGATAATGTCGCAAATCAACTGATAGATATCTATGTAGCAAAGAAGCCAAAATTCAATACAGGGATGAATTCCAATTTTAACGCCAAAGGGATAAAATAAGTTTTTAATCAAAAACCAAATTGTGGAGGAGTACAAAATTGAAGTACAAAAATAAATAAAGCTGAGAATTTACTCGTTATTCTACGAACTTGTTATAAAATTGGGGAAGATTTTCACTATTTGATGGAATAATACAAACTTGATCAAACTTGATCAATGTAATAATACAACTTTGGTAATAATAATACACTTTTGATAATAATATGTAGAACAGAATAACAAATTTAGATGGAGGGAGATTGGAAGAGAAGTGTATGGAATGAGAAAACAGTGAAGTTTATGGTGGGTTGTAAGTTTATGAAAGTGAAGGAATGAAGGGGTATTTATAGTTGGAAATGGGAGGATAAAAACAAATAAGTATGATTAATTTAAAAGGATAAAATCAAAGGAATGTTAGGTAAAGGAAGATGATATTAGGATTAGGACAAATGGAATTATGGAGGGTAATTAGCCAAAGAGATAATTCCAAGTAGAAGTTTGGTGTATGGGTAAAGTATTTACCGGAGGTAAATTCAGGTATGGTAAAAATGAGTTTTACTGGATGGTAACAATGACATTCACCATAATTTATTTATAACACTCCCCCTTGAATGTCATTGCACCTTAGATAGAATACGCTTAGGAAGTACTGCCTCGTTAAAAACCTTACCAAGAAAAACCTAGTGGGACAAAAAACTTGGTGAAGGAAAAAAGAGTGCAGTACGTATTCTACTCCCCCTGATTTTGGCATCACTTGATATCTCGAATCCTCCACAAACCAATCCTCTTCATCAATTCTTCAAAAGTTGTAGTAGGAACTGATTTTGTAAATAAATTTGCCAGATGTCACTTGAATGATTCTTGATGTATCCTCCCTTCAATTGGGCAATGCAGCTAGCATTATCTTCATAAATCGTCGTTGGAACATCTTTCTCGCTAACTAATCCATATGAATCTTGACTATGCTGCATCATCGATCTTAGCCAAGCACATTCTCGGCTAACTTCATGTATGAACACAATTTCTCCATTATTTGAAGAGGCAACAACGATACTTTGTTTTCTGGTCACAATGATACTTGATGTATCTGCCTGTGCTTTATGTGGATCAAATAAAAGACCTACATCTGCAAAA
>JAKUCV010004660.1:15832-47839 GCA_028386065.3 Turnera subulata
CTTCTTGCGTACTTTAGATTCATTTGCATACTATTCTTGTTCTTCTGGAACATTAATTTGAACAGGAGCATTTGCAGCTGGTATACAAGATTTGGTCACTTTATGTGTCTGGCACTTGCATATCAATTTTCCTGCAAATGAATCATCTTTTGAACTTCAGGTTCACACTAATTTGTTTGAGGATCAACAACTATATATTGATAATAGGATTAAAGCGTTTTTTGGTCCTTGTGTAAGGCCTCAAAGTTGGATTTCATCCTCGTGTAGGTTTTTGGCCTCTTTTCATCCCTCTGTTCGACCCGTTTGGTACGTCCGGCCAGAATCCGGCAAAAATCGCTGACGTGGCATATTTTCCGGTGCCACGTCAGATTTTCTGGTCAGACCGAGCTGATAAATGACCCGATTGGTTCGCTCACCCAAAAGAACCTTCTAACCAAACCCAAGTACACAAAAATAAATAAAGAAATAAAGAAAAAAATAAATAGAAATTCATTATAATATTATAATAGAAATCCTCATAAAAATAATTAAAACAGAATTTTTTTATTAAAAAAACAAAAATAAACTGTTCATCGTCTTTCCCAACATAATTGACAACACACCCCCAATAATCTCCACCACCACCAACTCATCACCACCTCCACTCTTCTCAATTACCACACCTTTCATGCCCAACGGCTAATCAACCATATAGATTTTTTTTAATCAGACCTAAATCTAGTGGATCTAGGAAGGTAGATATGAAACAACCATTCCCTCTGCAGTGGCCGTTGGGCTGTTGGAGTGTGGCGTCAACTCGATTGCAGCAGGTGGATATGGGAGTCACCATTATCAAGTTGAAGGTGAGCCATCTCGATTTTGCCAAATCGGGGTGTGCTAATTAAAAAAATCAGGGCATGAAAGGTGTGCTAATTAAGGAGAGTGGAGCTGGTGATGGTGGTGGAGGTTTTTGGGGTGTGTTGCCGGTTGTATTGGGGAAGAAGAAGCACAATATTACGTTTTTGTTTTCTTTCTTTTAGAAAAGAAATTTCTATTTTAATTTTTTTTAATAAATCGATAGAACTTTATTAATTATAACCATCAAAACCAGAGTCTATATATGCTAAAACGAAATAAACCAAAACAGGTGTAATTGCTTTTTTGTACTAATGCCTTCGCTTTCAATAAAGGGTTCTCTTCTATATTTTCTGATTTATTTTTTTTATTTTTTATTTATTTTTTATTTTTTATTTTTATTTTGTGAAATTATTTTTAAAAATATAAAATAAATATATATATAAAAATATAAAATTTGAATAGTTTGATGTTTATTATGTTTTATTATTTTAAAATAAATATTTTTTATTTTATGAATCTTTTATTAACTATAAAATAAAAAAAATATTATGTTTTATTATTTTAGAAATAGGCTAATTTTATTATTCAAATTATTTGTATAATTAAATATGATAAAATTATATTTTGGGTTCCGGGTTGTTTAGGTGGGCGGGACCGGTCGGGTGGATCCTAGTTTGGTTTTGGATTTTTCCTGACATGTAGGACCCAAAAATCTGATGTGGCACCGGAAAATATGCCACGTCAGCGATTCTCGCCGGACTCTGGCCGGACAAACCAAACAGGTCGAACAGAGGGATGAAAAGAGGCCAAAAACCTACACGAGGATGAAATCCAACTTTGAAGCTTTACACAGGGACCAAAAAACGCTTTAATCCATTGATAATATATTTCAATAATATCTTGATCTAGCTGCTTACTTTCTCCCCCTGATGTTGGTTAAACTCTATTGTCAAATTAACAAATCTCCAATCGTTAGTCAATGGTTTCAATTACTTTGTAATTGATGGAGATTTTTTAATACCCAACATCTATTCCCAACCTTCTTTAAGGACCATTTTTACTATACTTTGGTGGAGCATTATATACTGTATAACCAACGGTCCGAAGATGGGAGTTACTAGGTTTGTGACCATGAACCAATTAAATGGGGAGACCTTATGATAACTTGTTGCCTTGATGCACACAAGTGTTGCTGCATATAAAATACCATTTTCTCAAACATTAATATTTCATTAACAATGGTCCTGCAATCAATTATCAATATTCCCCCAGATCTATTTGGCTTTATTTCCAATGATATACATTATCCATCGAAGAAATATACCAGCATTATCTAGACATATAGTCTAATAATATAAGTAGGGATATGTACCCGCAAGTGGCTTAATCATCAAAATAAGTGCGCACAATGCCAACTTGCGTCACACAATAGACCATCTAGTCGATGCATCGAAAAAATTACCTAGATGGTCAACACGACGGATTTATTAGTCCGTGCACATATCCCTGAATTATTTCCAAACTTGCTGGTGATTCTAGGCCAATATCATCTTAGGAAGGCCGTATAATTAATTTCGCAGCAAAAAAACACGTGGAAATTCATTGATTGTAAAACTTCTGGTTTTTCAATGAATGACCAAATAAATTTCGTGCATCACTATTGACCTGGGATGGCCCATCCGGTCATGCCAAATAATAAGTCCATGTACCAACTTCAAGTTGGTGCCAGCTTCAGGCTGCTATTTATATGCCAGCTTCAGGCTGGATATAACAACTTAGGAAAATTATTTACCAACTTCTAGCTGGTGCATAGAAGCTATAAATCACATATCTATCTGCCAACTTCTAGTTGGTCTCAGCTACGGGCTGTGCAAACTGTGTATTTAAACACTTAAAATTGCTAGCTTCAGGCTAGTGCATTCCAGCATCTGGCTGGATATGGTAAGTTTTAATTACTCAATTACTAGCTTCAGGCTGCAATACATGTGTCAATATTAGGCTTATTTCTGCCACTCATGTCGGAAAAGATTAGAATTATTGAGCAATAATTAAAGTAGTGGCAAACTTTTCCAAAAACAAAACCTCGAAGATTGAAAAGTTTTGGAGTTTACTAACAAATAATGCAAAGTTTTTAATTACCGAAAAATCTTCTGGATCTTTTTGGAGACAGGAAAAGAGTCCATATTTGAAAAAATGGCACCTAGCTGTCTAATCTCAGACTATAAGAAGGGGAGGCGGTTGAGACAGGAAGATGCAGAAAACTCAGAAAACTCAACAAGACAAGAAAAATGACTTCCCTAGCTACTGTTTTCTTTGTTGAGGGTGTCTCTCTATGAAGAAGGAATAGGTTAGCTTATAGCATGGTGAATGAGCAGCAAGAGGAATTACCGAATGATCTGGCGAGAATTCCTCGTTTAGTATTTGTTGATGAACTTTATTCATCTAGGTTCTTTGTAACTCTTATGAAAGAAACATTCTTCCTAGAGGATCAAAGCAATCTAAGGGCTTCCTTTTATGGCTCGCCTAACTCTATTATGTTTTTCATATCTAATAGACTGCAAGAATTTCAGCTAGAGCCTTCATGTCAAATTTTAAATCAAAGCAGTTATTATTAGGTTTCCATGATGGCTCGGAGCGTCCCAAGGGTGACTGGGTTACCACCTACATGGCCTAAGGTACGACTTCTACTATGGAATTGCAGGGATGTAGCAAGAAGGTCCCAAGATTTTGTGCGTACCTTAAGGGATCTGAAGAATCAGTACAAGCCCAACATGGTACTGATTACTGAGACTTTGTGGCAAGCAGGAGAAAATTATGGTATAATCCCACTCCGTTTTCCTGCAACGAATCGGTTTGAGATACCTGGAGAAAACAACATGGGTGGTATGTGGTTCTCCTGGAACGACAGTGTTAGGGTCAACATCAACAACGAGGCTCAGAGTTTTAGAGTCAATGTTGTACCCAACAGATAAATATCTGTATAAACTTATGTATGAGGACAATTCCTCTTTGAATATTCTCCAGTTATGGATCCATTATGCAATAATAATATGCATATTTTCCCTTTGCCATTAAAACCTCATCCAGGGCCATAAGCACAATTAATTATACTGTCTTATTCGCTTCAGGGAATAGAGTAGAGTCAATTCAACGGGATCCATAATAATCTCTTTTATTACTGTTAATGGGGGTTTCTGTACTCTTCAAGAGTATTAGCTCTTCCAGAGCGTAAATATATGATCTTCTAGATCATAGTAAAGCATGCGTTCTTGAGGAACATATTCAAACTTATGCTCTTCTGGAGCGTATTAAATTTTTTTTATGTCGAGATTATACTATCACATGTTATGTGAAATAGTTGACTTCCACACATATAATTCTCCCCCTTGGATGTCAACTTGCATTGTCTTCAGGACAAATGCCTGAGCCATTATTCTAGAAATGATGATAAAATGCTGTAAAGTAAATAAAATAAAATAAAATAGCACATAATAATAAAACTGAAACATAAATTAAAATTATTCAATATATACTGGCTTGCACCTTCAAGGTAAGCAAGATAATAACAGTATCCATCATTGGATGGTCATACGATGTCCACCTTCTGGTGGTCATAAAATATCCACCTTCTGGTGGTCATACAACATCTTTCTTCAATTTTCCTCAATGATCTGCGGGATCTTTTGGCAATAAGACATCCAGTCTTTGCTGTATATTCGCTTTTTATTGCGTCTATAACAAATTTCTTCCGGAAATTTTAAGGGCCTTCAATTAACATAATTCCAAAATTTAAATGAATAAAGGACTTAAAAAAAATAAATAAACATGGGCCTTTCATAAATTAGCCCAGTCAAAAATAAATAACCGAAAATTAAATACGATGGGCCTTATATGAGCCCAAGAATAACGTAAATGAAATTAAAGTGAGAATTAAATGCAATGGGCCTTGTACGAGCCCAATCAAAACGTAAATGAAAATGAGAAATTAAATATAATGGGCCTTTCCGTAGCCCAATAAATAACCAAAAATTAAAAACAATGGGCCTTTTATGAGCCCATTTGTAATTTAAATAAAAATATAAACATAAATTAAATACAAGCATAATAATAGATATAATATACACCTACTCGATAAATCTTTCGGCAATAATAATGGCATAATAATAAAGAATATATAATATATATATGCTTACTCGATAAATCTTTCAACAATAATAATAGCATAATAATAAAAAATGTATAACATATATAGAAAGGATGAAAGTAGTAATAAGAAAAGTTTTAGAAATAAATACCTTAATAGAGTAGAGACTCGTGCTGATAACGTGTTATAAAATTGGGGAAAATTTTCACTATTTGATGGAATAATACAAACTTGATCAAACTTGATCAAGGTAATAATACAACTTTGGTAATAATAATACACTTTTGATAATAATATGTAGAAGAGAATAATAAATTTAGATGGAGAGAGATTGGAAGAGAAGTGTATGGAATGAGAAGAGAGTGAAGTTTATGGTGGGTTGTAAGTGTATGAAAGTGAAGGAATGAAGGGATATTTATAGTTGGAAAAGGAAAGATAAAAACAAATAAGTATGATTAATTTAAAAGGATAAAATCAAAGAGATGTTAGGTAAAGGAAGATGATATTAAGATTAGGACAAATGGAAAAGATAATTCTAAGTAGAAGTTTGGTGTATGGATAAAGTATTTAACGAGGGTAAATTCAGATATGATAAAAATGAGTTTTACTAGATGGTAATAATCACATTCACCATAATTTATTTATAACGGAACTTGACTTTTGGTGTTTTTTAAATCTTAATCGGCCATATGGGCCGGATATCTCTTCAATGTTTTATCTTGCCTAACAGGTTTTCTAAAAGCTGCCACTGTTGAAATATCAAGGATATGTTTCTGTCTAGCTACATCAAGTTTTCTCTTTGATCTGAATTCATCTGCTGCAATCTCATGTTCTTCAAATTCGGACTAAGGACCTGACAACTAATATTTCTATTCAACAAGCCTGTTAACATGCATCTTTAGAGAATTTTCTATTTTCATCTTTCATTGCCTCTTTGCCATAGCTCTTTTAGGAAAGGTTATGCCATATAGCTAATATGGAGCTTTCTCTCTCGGTTGCGTCGATTTTTCACCTTTTGTCTCTCTCTTAATAAAATTTAACCGACTTATCAAGAAAGGAAAAATGACATAATTCTGTTGAAGCAAAGCTCAACTCCACATTTGACAGGGTTTTGAGGATAGAAGGGACTGGCTAGATAACATTATCCATTGTTGTAAGGTAACATTTTGACGGTCTTAACTCATTTCTTCCTGTTTTCTTCTGACAAAAACGTGATTCATACATTGTTCCACAGTCAAAAAAAGCTAAAGACTCTTTGCTGATTTATTCCAATTACAAAGAAATCTGTAGTGCTGCATGGGGACCAATGCTCCCCAAAACTTTTGAATTCAACTTACTTTTCTTCCATATTGCCATCTCTTCACATTGCTTTTCTGTGGAGAGCCCCGCCAAAAAGTTTAACTTGCCACTGTCATTGAATTAACTCAAACTTTATCTACTTCCACTAGCTGCAAAGCCCAGTGTTATTATGCATCCGTTCCAATCAATGAGCCTCCCTCTTGAAGGGAGTCTTTAACTACTTCAACTTTACAGGGACATGCATATGGATGATTGGATGATCACCAACTTTAATCCAACCCACATGAGCTCTCTTCCTTTATGCAAATGACAAGAAAATAATTGCAAAACTTCTACCAATTTCCATGGAGGAGCTTCAGTACTCTCACAGGAATTGGATTCCTTTCACTCTCTTCCTTATCCTAACCATCCAATTATCTTCTCTGCCATTTCTTTCCGAAGCTGACTACACTCTTCCTGATCACTACTTCATCAACTGTGGTTCATCGAATAGTACTCAGTTTGGCCAAAGGTCCTTCCTTGGTGATGACTCTTTCTATACAGTTCCCAGCAAAGCCGTCAAAGACAGTAGTTCATCGGCCGCCACGCCGCTTCTTTATCAGACCGCAAGAATTTTCAACAGAAAGAAATCTTCGTACAGGTTTAACATCAACGAGAGCGGAACCTACATGGTACGACTCCATTTCTACGCCTTCACTTCTTCTTATGATCTCAAGAGTGCAGTGTTCAACGTCAGGGCTTCTTCTGGGTTCTTGTTACTATCGAAATTTAGATTCCTGCAAGGCAGTGATTCACCTGTTATTAAGGAATTCTTGCTTCCTATCGAGCTAGGAAACCTACGGATCGACTTCATACTTTGCCATGGCTCATCTTTAGCATTTGTGAATGCCATCGAGGTCTTTCTTGCCCCAGAAAGCTTCTTGCCTGATCAAGCAACTCATATCACTTATGCAGGAAGTAGTGGTAATTACAGTGGGTTGCTCACTCAGGCTCTACAAACAATTTACAGGATAAATGTTGGAGGACCCAAACTCACAGTAGATATTGATACACTCCTAAGAACTTGGATACCTGATGATGATTTCTTGCTCAACCCTGAAGCTGCAAACAAGAGGAGTTACCCTGGTACTGTAAATTACAGGACTGGCTTGACGACTAAATATATTGCTCCAGAACCGGTTTACCGGACAGCTGAAGTACTAAATGCTGATGAAAACAAGGCATCCAATTTTTCCAATTTAACTTGGTCTTTCAGGGTCAACAATACTGATGGGTACCTCCTCCGGCTGCACTTTTCCGACATTATTAGTCCTTCACCGGATGTTCTCTGGTTTTACGTTCGTATTAATAACAGATTCAGCAAGGAGATCAGGCCTTATAATATAACTGAGTCAGACTCTCCGTTTTACATTGATTTCATTGTTGACTCTGGTGGCTCTGAGTTCATGAATTTAAGTATTGTGCGAGACAGTGAATCACTGATGAAGAGTGCCTTTTTAAATGGATTGGAGATAATGGCAATCATGAAAAAATCATCAAAGAAAAATATTCTCATGGTTGGCTTACTCAGTGGTGGTGCCTTTATTATGATCAGCTTGATAGTAGTGTTACTGCTGGCCTGGAAAAGAAAGAGAGTTGGGTCGAATAGAACTTCAGGGAGGCTATTTTCTGCACTTATTCATGGAGGAAGTTCGGGCAGTGCATCTATTGACTCTGATCTGAAACTAGCACTAACTATACCATATTGGGAAATAAAGCGTGCAACAAAGAACTTCCATCAGAAGCTGTTAATTGGAGAAGGAGGCTTTGGAAAAGTCTACAGAGGAACTCTCAGCGAAGGGGTAAACGTGGCTGTGAAAAGGAGTCAACCAGGACATGGGCAGGGCCTCAGGGAATTCCAAACTGAGGTGATTGTGTTATCTCAAATCCGCCACCGCCATCTGGTTTCCTTGATTGGATATTGTGACGAAAGGTCTGAAATGATACTGGTTTATGAATTCATGGAGAAAGGTACTCTAAGAGGATATCTTTATGAGTCAGATAGTGATTCTGGCAGATATTCTTCAAGATGCGAGCTGTCCTGGGTGCAAAGACTTCAAATTTGCATAGATGCAGCAAAGGGACTTCACTATCTGCACAGTGGCTTGGGGAGGACAATTATTCACCGTGATGTCAAGACAACCAACATCTTGCTTGATGAACATCTCACTGCTAAAGTTGCTGATTTTGGACTTTCGAAATCGGGTCCTTTAGATCCAGACCAGGAGGAAACTGGCGTGAAGGGTAGCTTTGGTTATCTTGACCCCGAGTATCTAATGACCCTACAGTACACAGATAAATCTGATGTGTACTCTTTTGGGGTAGTACTTCTTGAGGTTCTCTGTGCTAGACCGGCTATTATTGACTCCGATCACAGGGAGGAGATTAACTTAGGCGAGTGGGGGATGCTTTGGCACAGAAAGAGTCAGCTTGAGAAAATTGTTGATCCTTTTCTGGAGGGCATTAACTCTGTTTCTCTGCGAAAATTTGGAGAGACGGCTGAGAAGTGTTTAAGGGCAAATAGTGTTGAGAGGCCGACCATGCGTGAAGTATTATGGGACCTGGAATTTTCATTGCAGCTTCAGCAAGCAGCTATGCATAGACAGCCTTATGATGACAGTATGATCAATTCTTCTTCGGAGTTTGCGCTGCGAGTTGGTGACGGGTTGCCTTCTCGTTTCTTCTCTGTTGAAGAAAAAGATAATCCCTCAGGAGGGGATGATAGTTCTCTTACAATGGCCAGTACTGGAGAGTTCTCACAACAGAGGAGGACTGATTCTGGTGGATAAACTTATCAGGTCAGTTTTGGAATGTTAAATTCTGTGGCGTCTTGTTATTACTATAGAAATGAATGTATGTTTCTCAAAAATGTACAGTGATGATCTCTTCTATGGATGTTCTTATTGCAGAAGTTATCATGATTCATGATCTCTTAGTAGCTCAAGATATGCTTTTCCTCCTCCCAGACAAACCAGGAGGAGATATGGGGGGAGAGAGGTAACTTAATAATGTGTACTATCAATGATGAACAAGGTTAACAGATTCCTATCACTGGGATTCCCGGCTGTTTAGTGCATATATGTATTGCGTGTTATCTCAACAACACATTGCCCATGGATTAAACTGTAACTCCATATACATGTATTTCTTTGAGGGAGAGTGTGCATTTTGGAATGTTTATTTCCATGTATCAAAATTTGTGCTTGCTTGTCTTGTTCCATTATTGGTTTGCAATGAGAGCCAGTGATTTAAGTATAAATTTTGTACAAAAACTTGCAGACAAAAAAAATCAGATAACATAAATTGCTCGAGATTGATAATAAAAGAACAAAAATAATAGGAAAAAGACGCTTTCCTACGTCTGGGCCACTGGTGACTGTTGGTATTCTTTCTTAAATGCAAGAAGACAATCCGATACATTTCTCATGTCGGTGTTAGGCCAGCCGCCTCTATAGCCTTCCTATCCTAAGATGCCCAAGTTGAAGTACTTTTCTAATTTTATCTCTGTTCCTAACAAAACACAAGTAATTTCTTTATATATCTCTCTTGGTTTTGCATGGCTGCTAATTCAACTCTCCAAGTCCACGACAAGTCTACTTATCTGGTCTTATTTCCCCCCAACGACTTCCATTTACTCACAGCCTGCAAGTCCTGAACTTCCAGATTGGCATTAAGTGAAGCTGAAACATGAGCAGAAACTAATTCATGGCCAGAATCCAGAACCACAAACCCCAAAGCTTTTTGCCTTTTCTTCTGTTTCTCCTCCAGCTTTCGTCACTTCTTCTTCCATCTTCTTCATACAATTTACCAGATAAGTACTTCATCAATTGTGGCTCAGACGCCAACATAACTTTACCTCCGAGGGTCTTTACTGGTGACTTGGGTTCTAGCAATTCTGGGTCCTTCACGTTTACAAAGGAAAGCAGTAGTCCTGTTAAAGAAGATGACAACTCCACAGCAACACAACCTCTCTATCAAACTGCTAGACTTTTCAGGAAAGAGTCCTTTTATGGTTTCCAAATCGATAGCAACGGTACTTATCTGGTACGCCTCCATTTCTTTGCGTTCTCCTCTTCCCCAACCAATCTCTCCACAGCTGTTTTTGATGTTTGGGCTTCTGGGTTACCACTGTTGCGCAATTTTACCGTACAAAATAATAGTAACTCCCCTGTGATAAAGGAATTCTTCCTTACTATCGGTATTGGCGAATTTCAAGTAATTTTTTCTCCTCAAAGAGCAACTTTTTCATTTGTTAATGCCATAGAAGTCTTCCTTGCCCCGGAAAGTTTCATCCCACCCGCCACCACATACGTTAGCCTTGATAGAAGTAATGGTACAGATTATGAAGGCATACTTTCCAAGGCTTTGCATACAATTCACAGAATTAATGTTGGAGGCTCCATAGTCTCACCAGATCAAGATACTCTAGGCAGAAATTGGATTCCGGATGATCGTTACCTCTATAATCCAGACACGGCCAGGAACAGCTCAATGTTTGCAGGTCAGCTTAGTTACTTGCAAGGAGAAAGCCGAGATATTGCCCCGGATTATGTTTACAAGACAGCCAAGGTGATGAATATAGATAAAAGTGGGCCATCAGGTCGAGATGTGTTCATCAACATGACATGGTCTTTCAATGTGAACAAGGATGTCAGGCACTTTGTTCGGGTTCACTTCTGCGACTTTTTTAGTATCTCGTTAAGTTTTTTACAATTCAACCTCTATATCTACGCCAACTTCAGTAGTGAAATCAACCCCTATGAAAGAGTTAGCAAGATAGCAGCTCCTTTCCATATTGACTTTGTTGTAGATTCTGATCAATCTGGACTCATGAATATCAGTATAGGACCTCCCCAAGGTTCTACCTCTATCAATAGTACATCTTTTCTGAACGGGCTGGAGATAATGGAGATAATAGGAGAATCAGATTCACAAGACAACACAAGCAAGCACAGTAAGGTAAATGTCCCTCTTGTTGTTGGTTCAGTTGTTGGAGGTTTGGGTGCCCTCTGTATTTTGGCTGTTGTTGTCTGGTTGAGGCTAAAATTTAAGAGGCCAAAAGCAGTGGAAACAGTGGATTGGACAGCGATGCCAGTATATAGAGGAGGGAGCTCTCAGGATCGGACGCTTGAAGGAAGCATTATGGCCTCCCCTGTGCCTAATTTGAACCTGGAATTAAGGATTTCTTTGGCAGAAATTGAGGCTGCAACCAACAACTTCGACCTGAAAATGAAAATTGGTAGGGGAGGGTTTGGGATTGTGTACAAAGGAACTCTGGAGAATGGAACAAAAGTAGCAGTCAAACGAGGCGAGCCAGGGTCTGGACAGGGCCTTCCTGAGTTCCAAACCGAGATATTGGTCCTATCCAAGATTCGCCATCGCCACCTCGTCTCTTTGATCGGGTACTGTGATGAAAAATCCGAGATGATACTGGTCTATGAATTCATGGAAAATGGAACACTAAGAGATCACCTTTATAAGTCAGCTTTGCCTCCCTTGTCTTGGAAGCAAAGGCTTGAAATTTGCATCGGTGCAGCCAATGGACTTCACTATCTCCATAGAGGCGCTGCTGGTGGGTTCATCCATCGCGACGTCAAGTCCACTAACATCCTACTTGATGAAAACTATGTAGCTAAAGTTGCTGACTTTGGCCTATCAAGGTTGGGTGGTCCTGATCAGACCCATGTAAGCACAGGTGTTAAAGGCACCTTCGGTTACCTTGATCCTGACTACTTCAGGACCCAACTATTGACCGAAAAGTCTGATGTGTACTCCTTTGGGGTGGTTCTTCTCGAGGTTCTTTGTGCTAGGCCCGCTCTCGACACCTCGCTACCACCAGAGCAAGTAAATCTGGCGGAATGGGCTTTGTTCTGCAAGCAGAAAGCCACACTTGACGAGATAGTAGACCCATCAATAAAGAGCCAGATAGATCCCAATTCTATGAGGAAATTTGTGGAGACAGCAGAGAAATGCTTGCAAGAGTGTGGAACTGACAGGTGTACTATGTCCGATGTGTTGTGGGACTTGGAGTACTCGTTGCAGTTGCAGAATACTGCAACGCGGAGAGAGACACATGAGGACAGTAGTAGTGTTATAAACGATGCATCAGCCGCATTTGTACTGCCTAATGCGCGACGACTTCCATCTCTGGACATGACTGCCACTGATGGAGATGATATGCCCACCTTGAGCGAGGATAGCGCATATACGTTGGATAGTGAAGTTTTCTCCCAGTTGAAAATTGAGGATGCAAGATAAGTTTCTGGAGATGTTAAGATTAGTTTTCTTGCAAGTTCTCTGCAGTTTTCATTGTGTATCTCTATCTTTGTATGTAAGGTTATTCTCAGTGTGAATATTTTTCCCACTCATCAACGTCTGCTCGTGTGGAGATGACTCTTTTATACTGCTATGTTAATCAAGGGGAAACAATTGCTGATGAATCGTTTGGTATTTGAGAATTGAATTCATTTACAGAATTATTCTCTGTTCGGCTACAAAGGAACAGGCATGTATCTGACATGCTCGTATCCTTTATGAAATTCATATGGGCCGGATTTGCATTTTCATTTCCCGGCCGGTAAATAAAATTCCGAAAATGTATGTTGTCGAGATCAAAGAAAAGCAGCCCAGTGCCTCTTAGCTAAAGCCAGCTGTTTGGTTGGCAGCCCACAAAGGGAATTAGCCTAAAGTCAAGACTTGTGGCTTCCAAAACCCAAAATCATAAATCCGGCAAGATCGAGAGCGGCATGCCAAAACCCTTAACATCAAACAGCAAGTCGTTTTCACTCCAAAAAAGAAAAACAGCAAGTCGTTTTGACTTGCAACTAGACCACGTATGATGGCACGGTCATTGAAATTTTAGCTTTCGCTTCGTACTCAAAATGATCACAACAAAAAGAAAAAAAAGAAACGTTAACTTTCTGGAGTTCTCTCTGTTGATTAAGCATGTACAACGACGAGGGCTAAATTTACAAGATAGTTCATTTCAATGAACACGCGTTTCTCTTGGCTCTAACGATTTTTTCCTCAGACACTAACTTGTACGGTGGTTAAACAACATCTGAAGCTAGGCTGCTGTGTGTTTATACCTGTGTACAACGTCTGACAGAATCAAAGAATTGCTACGGCAGGCGAACGAACTCTACATCACTGAAGCTGCTGAAGATACATAAAATTGCATGTACATAACACATCTTATAGTCATAAAAGAAAACAAGCGAAACCCGATATACAAAATGAATCAATTAATTACTCAGTGCCCAGAACCTTTCCTGCTAGGCCCAGACGCAGCCAGTGTAAACACACGGTCCGTTGTTGAAAGCTGAGCAGCCACGTTCTGGGTATCAAGCTTGGAAACTGAAGCAGCAGCAGCAGCAGCACCACCCCCGTGAGGATCAATAACTTTATTATGGTGATGGGTATTTCCTGTACTGCTTGTTTCTGATCGTAGAGCTCTAGAATGGACGAGGACAGGGTTGGTAATAATTAGCAATAGCAACAGCATCACTGAGACCATTGGCACTGAATAGCTGTGCCTCATTCTAAGTTGATGTTGCGCTATAGCGATGTAGTAATGGGATATTGTTATTTGTTCCCGCAAGTTCACGCCCTAATAACACTTCCAATATTCTCTCGTGACCAAAAAGAGTGGAGGCCTTTCTTTTTAGCTTTTTCCCAAAGGATGGCGCTGAAAGAATTGATTTGGAATCTCCCCTTCAGTGAGGCATCGGCCTTAATTTGTACACAAGGGATGGGTTTTGGTGGTAGAGGACTGAGTAACGCTTTTCCTTGATTTGGGACCCGCTCAAAGGGAACATTTTGACTAGAGAATTCTTTTTTTTTTTCTGGTTTTATAATGTAGCACCACCCGGTGTGGACGATTTTTTACTTTTTAATGTAGATGTAAGGCGTCCATCTTCATTAATACACACAAGAAAGCGCAGAAGGCTACATTTTTTTCATTAAAAAAAAAGCCCTATTCGAGACTTTCAAAAGATTAATGCAGCCACCAGGCGGCCGTTCACAATTTTTTTTTGTCGCAAAACAAAAGGCATCAGTGGTGTCATCATCGCCCCGTCGGTCCAGGCCCCGGTCAATACCGGTTACATCCTGGCATTAGACCCTCCTCATAGGAGAGACCGCCCAACCGGGACACCAGCGGACACCCTCACCTGCCACGCGTCATAATATCGGGGAATCACCGGGCTCAACGGCCAGCACCCCACCGTGTGGAAGGCGGCCGTTCACAATAACAAGTAACCAAGCAGGAAGAATAATGCACCTATTATTGAACTTATGGAAGGTAGCACAGTGTTAAGCCAACATTCCCCATAAAATAATAGGATTGACTGGAAATTTTTTTTTTTTGAGAAACCATGCATATCTATTGCTCAACTCTGTCAAGTATTACATAACGTTCAACACTTGGAGGTAATTCCTCATCTCATACACAGATATTGGGATTACAGAAACCTTCATGTGCCAACAAATGAGCCACATGATTTGCGTCACGCTTAATATGATTAACTTGGAATGAAACAAAAGAAACTTAAAATACATTTCATGGGGAGAATTTTAATCCTAGTAGAATCAGATAGATTATATTATAGACCATTTTAAAAAATGTGGACACCTATAGTTGGGAAAAGAATGCATATATTTTGCTGTATGGTAATATATTAGCATGTATAGCACCTTTCAACTTTCACTGTCTGCGTACCAAATTAAATGAGTAGGTGTACTTTTGGTGAGCACCACCAATCATGAAACATTTCTCTTTCTCATTTATTTCACTTTTCAAAATTGCTTAAGAAAACCACTGGATCCACAAGTGAAGATGATAGGTATTTAATTTGTGAGCCCAAAGCTTTGCTTTGACAAAGAACAAGAATCTCCGTGTCTTGAGTGAAAAGGTATTGCAAAGGGAAAAAGATCCAGCTTCATGTATGGAAGGAAGAGCAGACATTTTATTCTAGCAAAGACATAGGTGTACATAACAGAATCTAGTAACAATGATGTCTCACCACATTTAGAAAGGGAATGAGCAAGTGATATGTGAGGTCCAGACGATTTCTTGACTTGCTGGATTCTTTAGAGCATATTTTACCACTTGGAATTTTCAACCTGTAACCAGCCACCTACTATCGCCTCTTTAGGTACGGTGCTATCCGTAAAATATCTTTCGGAATTTTCGATCGATCTGTATACCACGAATGTCATAATTGTATGCCCAATCAACGAATGAAATCAGTCGCACTAGTTCCTCAAATTATACAGGAATGAAATCGAGTCCTCTCATGCCTCCCTGGGATAAAAGGATGTGAAAATCTTATTACTTTTAGTCATTTCTCAATTAAATTTTATAATTATTCTTTTATTGATCATATTTTTTTCTTAAAATATGGAATTTTATGCTAAGCTTGATCCACATGTTTCCAATCCTAATAGGAAGCTCCTTGCTTCGGATAGGTCCTTATTAGGCAACTTCTTGCCTCGGGGTAGGTCCTTCTTGTCTTAACTAGGTCCTTGAGATTTGGCCAGCAAGAAGAAAGAGAAAAAGGGTTTGGGGATGCCCTGGGGTGTGACCCTAATGACTCTCCTATGCCTAAGTTAGACAGGGGGTTGTCTAGAGAGAATATTGGGGAGAGAATGGGAGAGAGTGAATTTCTTCAAACATTTCTCTTGTGTCTAGAGAGACTTACCCAAGCCCCCTATTTATAAGAGAAAATAGGTGGAGCAGGTGCTATGAGTAGGAGCTGAAGGAGTTCATAACCCCTGATTTCTCTAACGCTTTGTTTATTTAAATACTTATTTTCCATATGTTTCTTGTGCCAATTAGCTGCATAAGCTATCCCATCCAGGTCCTAAGCTATCTCCCCTAGGTCCTGAGCTGCATGAGCTACCTTAGCTAGGTCCTGAGCTACACGAGCTATCTCACCTAGGTCCTAGCTTGGTCATTTATGGTAGGAAATATTCCTTATGTTATCACAGCCCCCAACTCTAAGGGATGTTGTGTAATAATTTTTCTTAGAGTTTATTTTCTCAAGGATGTGCTTTTATTTCGGCCATCAATGAGTATTAGATTCCCTTGCATGGCTAATTCCAATCATGACCTCAATATGTCCAAGCTTGAGCTTTGAACTTATTGAGTTTGTGAACCACGTCTTGGTGGATGTAGACTCATCAAACGACCAATGTGAAATTGGCTCAAATTTCAATTTGTTGAAATTTAGAGGTCTTATATCCCCCTGTAGCAGTGATCCTCTTGTTAGATAGAGCTTGAGGACTTTGAAGATCTCACTAGGATTTACATGAAGCCCCCATTCTTAACAGGACTTTTTACTTTTTACTGTCCTCAAATGGTCTTCTTTTTTAGACCTGAAGACATTCTTCTTTGGATACCTCCGAGATAAGGAGGACCTTTAGTAGGTACCTTTGATATAAGGAGGGGAGCCAATATAAAGAGGACTTCTAAAAGTGGTACCTTCTTTGTACGTTTCTTGTTATGCGACCTTTGTTTTTCTGACTACTTGGTCCTAGTCGTCTTTCTCTCTCATTTTCTCTTTCTTTGAATGTGCGACTTACTTGGGCTATATTGCGTTTGTCGTCTTTTTTTAATGTGCGAATTACTCGGGCTATATTGCCTTAGTCGTCTTTTTTGAATGTGCGACTTACTTGGGCTATTATGCCTCAATCGTCTTTTTTGAATGTGCGTCTTACTTGGGGCATATTGCCTTAGTCGTCTTTTTTGGTGCGATCTTTTCTTTAGTCCGGCTTGTTTTTGCGACTGAAATTGGCTACATGATCTTTTGTCGTCTTACTTTGTGACTAGTATAGGCTACATGGCATTTTGTCGTCTTACTTTGCGATTAGAATAGACTACATGGCCTTTTGTCGTCTTACTTTGCGACTAGCATAGGCTACATGGCCTTTTGTCGTCTTACTTTGCGACTAGCATAGGAGCCATGGCCCATTGTTGTATTTTAATGGGATGCTCCCAATAAGTCAAGGTCCTTAAGGAAGGAGTTCCTTAAAGGTAAGGTCTTGAAGGCCTTTTATTGAGAGGTCTTTTTTTATTGAAAGGATTAGATTCAATATGGAATTGATAACAACAACTCATAACAAACAGAAAGATAGAGCTTTTTGACTCATTTATTTAATGGAAATAGAGAGATTTTGCAAAGTCTTTATTTGCATAAAGAAAATAACACAAACCATATAATAGAGTATGGGAGAAGAACCTGTAGTACTTTCACTATTGAGTGTAGAGTCCCTTTAGGTTCTCCATGTTTTATATATGGGGGAGTAATTTTCCAGGTCTTCGATTCCTCCACCCAAGAGTTAAGTGTTAGGGGCTACATCGGTGCTCAGAGCTCTTACGTTGCTCGGAAGACCTTCAGTAGTCGGAGAACCTCCGGTATCTGGGATCCAAAGGTTAATCGACTGGACGTTTTTGTTGGATATGATTGCTCGAGGGTGGAAGCCATGACTTTTTGTTCAGGTTCCCACAGACGGCGCCAATGTTAAAATATGGGATTTTATGCTAAGCTTGATCCACGTGCTTCTAATCCTAATAGAAAGCTCCTTGCCTCGGATAGGTCCTTCTTAGGCAACTCCTTGCCTCGGGGTAGGTCCTTCATGCCTCAACTAGGTCCTTGAGATTTGGCCTACAAGAAGAAAGAGAAAAAGGGCTTGGGGATGCCCTAGGGTGTGACCCCAAGGACCCTCCAATGCCTAAGTTAGACAGAGGGTTGTCTAGAGAGAATATTAGGGAGAGAATGGGAGAGAGTGAATTTCTTCTAGCATTTCTCTTGTGTCTAAAGAGACTTACCCAAGCTCCCTATTTATAGGAGAAACTAGGTAGAGCAGGTGCTGTGAGTAGGAGCTGAAGGGGTTCATAACTCCTGAAACACCCCGACCCAAATTTACCCTACATACAGTATTTATCGAACAACAGTGCCGACACGTGGCATAGACAGAAAATACAACAGGAAAATCCGGCCCAACGGCCCAAAGATAATATCATGTCACCCGACCTCGGGTATCTCAACATCATCAGCACAACGGAAGCATTTATAATCTTATAAACAACATATGCAAAACCCGATGCAACTAATGGATCCGAGTCCTGCCCGAGGGTACAGCAGCCGTCGAAATGCAATCCTGACCTAACCTGCAAGGACTGTGTGAGGGGTGAGACCAACCACTGTTTCACCGATAAACAAATAAACCGCAGTATACAAGCAACCGTATATACACCAAAGCCAACACAGTACAATAGAGGTACAGCAAGCACAACATAGCATCAGAATCAGACAACTTACCGGACCTTACTATACGACTGATATCACACCGTTAAGCTAGTCCTCTAAACTCACTGACAATCGGCGACTGACTATCCAATTTTATTATTAGGGCCCTTGTCACATGATAAGTATTGGCCGTGCCTGGTAGCCAGGTTAGCTAACCCCAGGGTGCTCCCCGCTAAATATCACAAATCATATCGCAAATAACCGAGTCCCGCAGTCCTCGGGGGAAGTCCTGCAGTCCTTCCTATAACAAATCAACTGAGTCCCGCAGTCCTCAGCCGGGAGTCCCGCAGTCCTCCCTATCATATCACAATCACAAGGTGACTACCATCTGGCCGTACCAATACCTGTCACGTGACAATCTAGATGTCTAGATGATATTATTACTGTTTATTATTATTTCTTAATCCACTATCCAATAGTATTTCATCATAATCACTTTCTCGAGTAGGCTCTCAGCCTCACAGCTCTTCTGGGAATCCAACGTCACAATACTGGGTCACTGCCATTGACCGATCAAATACCATATATCTCATACCGAACAAATACCACATATCTCATACGAACAACACAATAATCATATCAACATCACAAAGCACAACAGCTAGTCCACAGTAGTCATCAAGCACATAACAATAATCACAACAGTAGCCAGCAATAACATGACAGGTACGCAAGATAACATGTAAACTATAATCAAACAAACAACCGGGTATCACGGGCAGCATACCGAAGTTTATAAGTTTATATCCTCACCTGGTATGTCTCTGAAACCGACACATAATCCATATGGCTTTGTCTGTCCCTATATCATGTCAACACATATAATCACTTATAATGCACATCGAAGAATACAATGCATGAGATTAATTTATTATTCGGCTGATCCACAATTAGCATCGTTATCGTCGTTTCCGAACCGTTTCCATTAAACATTGCTTTTACGGCTGTAAGGTATTTATAATTCATAGAATAATCATAGTCGGAATACAATATAAAATAAATGGTATTTCATAAAATAATTATTCTCAATAAAGTAATAATGATCGTATAATTATTCTCAATAAAGTAATAATGATCGTATATACATTTAGTAATCGAGGTTTATAAAATAGTGAAGATTTTTAAATACATGAATAATGTACCATACAACAAATTGGATAGTAAAACCGTTTAAATTGAAATAGTACCATTGGTAATAAGTTAGCTTAGCTGACCGTATGGTATAAAACGATTATAACGTAAAGTTGCAAAAGTGCTACTTATAATTTCATATATACTTAAATGCCAATAATTATAAACTTACTAGCAAAATAATAAAATTAATGAGTGAATGATATAATGTGATTTAGTTTTTATCAAAGTAATACCACTATAAGATATAATGTAGCCATAAAATGATTTGTATGGTTTACATAGTAGGCCTTATAAATACAAAAATTATTTACAAAAAATTATATTTGTAATCAGGACAAATTATGACCCTCATTATATAGGTGTATTATATATATACGCTAAAAGAAATAATTATTGTAAAACATGTATAAGTATACAATTAGTAAATCGTATATAACCGTAAATATGAGTACATATATAAAACTATAATTGTTAATTAAGTAAAATCATAGCGTAGTATTATTTTAATCAATGAGATAATTGTAGTACGATATACATATATACGTATATAAGAGTGGAACCAGTAAGTAAAATAAGATTCTAGGATTAATATTGTTTAGCCCAAAATGAATAGGATAACATTATAGAAATATACTCACTTTTATATGAGATCTTTATAGTTTTTATCCAATTCAAACATAATTAAAGGAATTACGGAAAATAGGCTCGGTAGGCCTTCACGAACATTTAGCCCACGGAGGATAAATCTATTTAACATAATAATTTGTAAATTAAAAGACATAATTAAAATAAATAACATCATGGGCTTTTTATTAATTAGCCCAGATAAAACTAAACAGCCAAAAATCAAATACAATGGGCCTTTCTAATAGCCCAATCGGAAAATAAAAGATAATTTAGATAAAAGCATAAATCAAAATAAAAAAAACAAGCATATAGAAAATCATAGGTTAAGATTAAATTAATCAATTGCTTAATTAAGGTCGTTCAATGTCAGGGTTTGTTATCGTCCAAGGTCCGTTAGAATGCATATGGTCCAAAGGCTCGGAATTACCAAAAAGGACCGTTTCCGGGCTCGCCGGAAAAATCCCGGGACACCGGAAACTCGCCGGATTTCGGCCAGCGCCACTCGTCAAGATAGCACGCCCTCCCTGTTACTGTTCATCGCCCATCCAAAAGTCCAAACCTCCAAGCAGCACCACCATCAAACCAGTCGCCAACACCACCATCATACCCACTGCCACACTCCGGTGACCGGAATTCCACCACACAGCGGCATCCACCACCCCAAACACCAAAACCCAAAACCAGAGCAGTCCCACCGGTGACATCATGCCCACACGCATCCACGTATCCAGCAACACCCAACACAGACCCACAATACCCAACAAAACCGATCAATCACGAAATTAAAACAACAAGACCCGACTACAACAATCGGGTTAAGGAAGTGAAGGAATCAAGGAAAGCAGAAGAGGAAAGGTAAGAATCGGTTGTTATTCTTACCCTCACAACCATGCGGCAGCGTCGTCATGGGCAGATCGGGGGTGAATCATCAGGGAAAGGGAGCGGAGGCGACTCGGCGGCAGCGTCGCTCCCCTGTTTGACAGCAGCTTCGACGGCGGTGCCTTTGTGTTAGGAGGCGGCGGCACGACAGAGACGGAGCGAGGGTGGCGTCCAGGTACAGTCCGACGGCTCGAGGACAGCAGCGAGGGAAAAGTGAAGGCGGCGCAACAGGAATTTAGGAGAAAAAGAGGGCATCGGCTGCGACGGCTTGGAGAGGACAAGGCGGCATCGTCGCGAGTAGAGGTAGAGGAGGAGGAGGCGACGTCGCCTCGCTGCAGCGGCGGCGCAAGATGGCTGCAGGGGAAGAAGAGAGAGACGGCGGCGTGTTGATGCAACGGGTGAGAGGGAGCTGGTCGCGGCGTTGCCGTGGAGAAGGAAGGAGAAAGGAAGAAGGAGGAATGATGGTGATGGCAGAGGAGAGGGACGGTGGAGATGTGTTGGCGCGTGTGAGGAAAGGGAAGGGGAAGAGGGGTTCGGCTGCGTGAAGAGGAAGAAGAAAGGAGATGGTTGCTGGATTGGTGTGTGGAATCGATGAAGGAGAAGAAAAGATAAAAAGAAAGAGGAAAGAAAAGACAAGAAGAAAAGAAGAAAAGATAGAAAAGAAAGGGGGTAGGGTCCGGCTGAAGAAAACGGAAGAAGAAAAGAAAGAAGAAAGGAAGAAAAGGAAATTGAAAAGAGTGGGGCTGTGTTGTCGGGCAAATAATGTGCCCTGCCGACACACAAAACGACGCCGTTTCATCAACTCTTCAAGTGTGGTCAACACGCTCCCTTGCTTGGTCAAAACGCAACATGTTGTGTGTTTTATGTTTTGGCTTCACCAAAACTACGTCGTATCGGTCGAAACTACACTGAATCTTGTGTTTAACATTTTAACTTAATCTTTGAAAAAAAAAAAACATAGACATGGTTTAACAATTATTCTTTTATAAGATTCAAATTAAATTTCCAAAGATTAATTTATTAAATATCGATGAAAATTCTTTTTAACTTATAATTAGTAAATTATTGCAACAAAGTATCCCGACAAAATCATAATAAAAGTATTATTATTAATGTTGATTAGGAAAATAGTATTAATAATGGTAACAAGAATAACAATAATAATAATTTTGAAGATTGTAAAAATAATAGTGAAAATAATAAAAATTAACTCGGATTGGTAAAATTCTTGGTTAAACGCGATAATTTTATTAACCACCGTAAAAGTCAAAACAGCTTGGTAAAATCATGAAAATTTTACCCGAGACGTTACAACTCCTGCTTGTATTAAAGCATAAGCGTTAGATTTCTCTACCGCTTTGTTTATTTAAATACACATTTTCCACATGTTTCTTCTGCCAATTAGCTGCATAAGCTATCCCATCCAGGTCCTAAGCTATCTCCCCTAGGTCCTGAGCCAGATGAGCTATCTTACCTAGGTCCTGAGCCGGATGAGCTATCTTAGCTAGGTCATGAGCTGCATGAGCTACCTTAGCTAGGTCTTGAGCGGCACGAGCTATCTCACCTAGGTCCTAGCTTGGTCATTTATGGTAGGAAATATTCCCTATGTTATCATTTTTTTTATAAATTAAAGGAGCAATCTTCATTCATATAAACAGATCAAAAGATGTGAGGATAAATAATTGAAGATATAATAAAACAAAAACATAAGAAAAATTTAACTGTGTAACGACCCGGGTAAAGTTTTCGTGATTTTTACCAAGCTGTTTTGATTTTTACGGTGGTTAATAAAATTTTTATCGCGGTTAATTAGAAATTTTACCAATCCGAGTCAATTTTTACTATCTTTACTATTATTTTTACTACTCTCAAAAATATAGTTATCATCATTATTATAGTTAAATTCTAATCAAACATTAATTGTAATATTAATATATTATTTTTGCTATGATAATTATGTTGTCTGATTCCGATGCTATGTTGTGCTTACTGTACCTTTATTGTACTGAGTTGGCTTTGGTGTATATACGGTTGCTTGTATACTGCGGTTTATCTGTTTATCGGTGAGATAGTGGTTGGTCTCACCCCTCACACAGTCCTTGCAGGTTAGGTCAGGATAGCATTTCGGTGGCTGCAGTGTACCCTCGGGCAGGACTCGGATCCATTAGTTTGCATTGGGCTTTGCATATGTTGTCTTTGAGATCATAAATGCTTCCGCTGTGCTGATGTTGTTGATGTACCCGTGGTCGGGTAATATGATATTATCATTGGGCCGTTGGGCCGGATTTTCTGTTGTATTTACTGTTTGAGCCACGTGTCGACACTGTTGATCGGTAATTACTGTGTATTGGGTAAATTTGGGTCGGGGTGTTTCATTTTGGTAGCGGAGTGGGCGGTAGGTCCTTGGGTGTTTGTTGTGCTTGTTTGTTGTGCATAGCTCGCTCCAGATGATCATCATGATTGCATACATATTCATATGGTTAATGCATAATGGATCCAGTCGAGGGACGCCAGCTTGCTGCAGAACATTCACATGTGAGTATTCTTCCTCATAAAAACATTTGGACGACAAGTTACCCGTATTTTCAATACATTACTATAGTGTTGTTTTGTTGATCCGAAGTCTTGGAAAGATAAGTTTCTAAATGATGAGTTTTGATAAAACGACATTTACAGCTGAGGCTGTGGGATAAATATGTTTATAAGATGTAACTGCTGTTTTTTTTTGGAAAGTTTTATAATTTTGATGATGAAATACTTTTATAGATTTTATTATTAAGTTCAAACATGGTCGTTGCCTGGGGAGAACATGCAGTGAGATAAAGGGACCTTGAGACGGCAAGAAGTCTGCCTTGTTGTATCCGTGCATCGGAAGTTTCGACAGAACAAGTAAGATTTAATTATGGGTTTGGGTGATGGTATGATATTATATGACCTTGAGGAAGTGGGAAATGATGATTTTTTAGTACTGCTTTGTTTATGACGTGATAAATTGATGACTTTTGTGTACTGCTTTGTTTATGATAGGATAATTTGAGTTGAGGATTGGATTGATATTCTTGGAAAATTCTATGATTTTGGAGGTGATGCAATTTTCTTTTTAAGAAATTGGTTGAGGATTTGAAGATTTTTGGATACTAAAGTTGTTTGTGATGTGATGACTTGATTGGAGGATTGGATTAATGTTCATGGGATCTTTTGATGTCAGAGGTGATTTAATCTTCTAAAAGGAAAAAAAAAGGTTTGATGATTTGATGATTTGAGGTATTATTTAAAGAGCTATCATCGAAGTTATGATCTTGCTAGTTTCGGTGGATCTAGAAGAGAAATATTATTTGACGGATGATTATGTCAGTAATAAATCTTGGAGCATTGATCAACATTTTTGGGAGATGTAATCAAAATATATTTGAGGAATTTAATTATGATTGATGGATAATTATGTTAGAAATAAATTTTGAGGTACTGATCGACATGGTTCGGGGGTTATAATCTGGAAAATTTATTTGGAGAATTTAAATATGATTGATGGGAGATAATTTCGAGTTTATAGATTTGATGAATTGTGGAAGGATCGATGATCATGATAATTATGTATTGAGAATTCTGGGATTAGTGGATTACGGTGTGAATTTCGAGGACGAAATTCCTTTAAGGAGGGTAGAATGTAACGACCCGGGTAAAGTTTTCGTGATTTTTACCAAGCTGTTTTGATTTTTATGGTGGTTAATAAAATTTTTATCGCGGTTAATTAGAAATTTTACCAATCCGAGTCAATTTTTACTATCTTTACTATTATTTTTACTACTCTCAAAAATATAGTTATCATCATTATTATAGTTAAATTCTAATCAAACATTAATTGTAATATTAATATATTATTTTTGCTATGATAATTATGTTGTCTGATTCCGATGCTATGTTGTGCTTACTGTACCTTTATTGTACTGAGTTGGCTTTGGTGTATATACGGTTGCTTGTATACTTCGGTTTATCTGTTTGTCGGTGAGACAGTGGTTGGTCTCACCCCTCACACAGTCCTTGCAAGTTAGGTCAGGATAGCATTTCGGTGGCTGCAGTGTACCCTCGGGCAGGACTCGGATCCATTAGTTTGCATTGAGCTTTGCATATGTTGTCTTTGAGATCATAAATGCTTCCGCTGTGCTGATGTTGTTGATGAACCCGTGGTCGGGTAATATGATATTATCATTGGGCCGTTGGGCCGGATTTTCTGTTGTATTTACTGTTTGTGCCACGTGTCGGCACTGTTGATCGGTAATTACCGTGTATTGGGTAAATTTGGGTCGGGGTGTTTCATAAGAATTCTTCCCAACCTACTACAAAGAAACACACAACGAGATCTATTTCCTTCAAAAGAGGATTTACAACAACACTCTGCTCTCGCGGGCGTCATAACCTGTATCGCCCATGCAACAACCACCAAGCCAGCAGATGAAGGTGATGCATACTTATGGGGTGAAATATCTCTTTGTTGGCGAATTTTTGCAGTAGACAAAGAATTATTCTTGAGATCGAATCTTCTTCCATGGCTTTTGGCTCCCATAGTTTTATTTGAATCACCAAAAACGGTGGAAAATCTCATAATGGAGAAAACACACCCACAAAAAGTAGGACTAAACTCACAAAAAGTGAGACTAAACCCACAAAAAGTGAGAATAAAGCAACAAAACTGAAAAACAAAAGAGAAAAACTAATTGGTGGGGGCTTACCGCCGGAAAAAGAGTCGTCGGCGGCAGCCCCAATATGTAGATCTACGATTTTTCTCTGAGAGAAAGAGAGAGAGAAGAGAAAAACCCTAAACTTATGATAGTGGTTTGATTTTAGAACAATGTAAATATTGATCCTGTTATTTTGAACCAACATCAAAAGTTGATGTGTCAAAATGTTCTTTGGCCAAAAGACTAAAATTCTAACTGTAAATTTTAAACATTAAAATCTTAATCCTGAAATAATAAAAAAAAAACTCTAAATTCTAAATTATGAGTTTTGATTTTGGATTTGGGTTAGTATTTAAAGTTTAACATTTGATGTAGGAAGTAAGATTTTCAAATTAGGGCTTAAGTTTTAAGCTTTAGTATTTTAGAATTTAAAGTTTAGGTTTTTGGATTTCATAATTTTAATATTTAAAGTTTATTGTTTTAGGTTTTAAGATTTCATGATTTAATGTATGATTTAGAAGGTAAGATTTTAGACTTTATAATTTTATGGTTTAGGGTTTTAATATTTTTTTTAAGGATTAAGATTTTAGGATTTAGAATTTTAGAGAATTAAGAAATAAAGTTTTCAGATTTAAGATTTTAATATTTTAGGATATAAGATTTTAGGATTTATAATTTATTATTTTATTATTTTACCGTTAAAATTTTACGGTTTAGAATTTTTTTGATACAGATTCTTTTGATTTTAAGGCTTAAGATCTTTAGAAGTCCTACACTTTATAAAAAAAATTAATTAAGTCCTAAAGTTGTTTTATTTAATTAATTAAGTCGTGGATATTTTAACACAACAGCATCTAATGTGTATGTTAATATCTAATTTAATTGACACATCAGCGGCTAATTTAATCAATTAAGTCCTAATGAAGTAGACACTTTGACACATCAACATCTACTTTAATTGAATTCTATATATAATTTTTTAATTCAATCAATTAAGTTGTAGTGGAAATTTTTATACATAAGATTTTTTTTATAAACGGTTCAAAATAATAAGACTTGATTAATCAAATAAATAATTATAGAACTTAATTTTTAGATGCTTAATTATAGAACTTAATTGAAAATTTGTTAAGAATAATTGAACTTCCGAAGTTTTTTTTCTGAGGAAGGCATGACACGGGCCTCAGGTCGTCTGTTTTATGAGCACTGTAAATTCGAGAGTTAAGTCCCCCATTAATTCCGGGCACGGTAAATAGATGGGGCGGACTTAAATTTTGAAAAATTCAGTAAGATTGTAGATATATATGAACCCAGTTTTTTTCAGGAACATATCGAACCCAGCACACTAATCATATGGAAATAATATTCCTCAAAAAAAGAAAAAAAAAATCATATGGAATTGATAACACAAATATGTGATCATGAAATGATAAAATCCATAAATAAGAATTTAATCAGCATGAAGATTCTTTAATAAGTTCAGCGATAAACTGATCAATATTCTGATCGGAAGAACCTCCATCTGCTACAGCTTTCTTTGCTGCCTCCTTCAACTCCACTGCCCTCTTCTTCATTTCTGCTGCTTTTGGGCCACTAGTAATCTCCGAAATGCACCTTTCCACCTCCTCAGGAGCTGCAACCCCATCTTCAGTTTCCAATCTCACGCCCACCTTAAACACATCAACCAAGAGTTTGGCATCAGTTGGCTGGTCGGACCACTCCGGATAGGTGATGACGGGGACACCTGCCACGATCGTCTCTAGTGTTGAATTCCAACCACAGTGCGTTATGAAGCAGGCCAGGGCCTGATGCGTGAGGACTTTTTCCTGAGGACACCATCTCACCACCAGGCCCCTATCTTTTGTCTCCTCCAAGAAGTTTGGTGGCAATTCCCCACATTTCCTCTCTGCACCTTTATCTGGAGGCTTGATCACCCAAAGAAATGGTTGGTTGCTGTTCTTTAAACCCAGGGCTAAGCTATCTATCTGCTTCTGGGGGAGCACAAGTATGCTTCCAAAAGAAATGTAAACAACTGACGAAGGCGGCCTCTTGTCGAGCCAGTCTATGCAGGAATGTTCAGCGCTCCACAAATCAACATTTCCTGAAATCGTTTCTTCCTTCCCTAAAAGAGATGGTGATACTAAAGGACCGATAGGGTAAATCGGATGTAGGGCAACCATAGATCTCACCACATCCTCCTCAAGCTCATTGAAGGAATTCCCTAAAACCCATTTTACCTTGTCCAAGTTATGAATGAACTCTCTTACTGCTTTCGGGCTTATATCACTTGAAGGAAGGATAAGGGAAGGAAGATCTCTTACTCGAATAGTTGGCATTCCAGGCAAGTTTATGGACTCATCTAGGTTATCCAGCTTTGGAAACAGTTTTGGATTGCGGAAATAATGGTAGTAGATAGAATACACGGCGCAAGCTTGGATCCAAAGCACTGCACAAGGAATGTCATGTTCAGCAACAACACCAGGCACCCATGGGAGAAAGGGATTGCCAATAACGCAATGAAACTTCTTTCCCTCTGTTATGAGTCTCTTGAGGAGATGTGAGAAATTTCTGGAACCGTTTGTGGATAATGAATCACCAAAGGTCTTAGAATTCTTGACACGATCAAATTCCAGGCGAAGACCATCAGAGAAGAACTCAACACTTATCCCAGGGGATTTGGGTTTGATGTTTTGGTTAGAGATGAAGTTGGTGGAGACGTTGGCGACATCTGTGGTGGCCAAAGTGACATGAACGCCCTTTGATACGAGGCGTTTCGCAAGGTTAAGCATGGGATTCATGTGGCCTTGCCATGCTATTGTGACCACTAACACATGTATTTCTTCATTGCCCATTGCTTTGTGTGGGATCGATATAGCTGACAAAGAAATGAACGTTTATATGATTACAAGAACTCTCTCAAGTGTTGCAACCAAGATCTGAATGCAAGTGCAATCGCATATTGCAAACATCGACTTTAATAGCCACTCGCCAATTCCAGTTCATCAAGCAGATACGGAAAGTTAATATGCCCTTGATTGGCAGAGTCACCAACCTCATTTTCATATTCTGTTTACAAATGTGTATTGGGCAGAAAGGAAACCGACCACAATTTTGGGTTGTAACCAAGCCAATAAGGTAGTACAGCTATCAGCACTCTTGATTCTATTCATTTGGCAAATGTGTGTATCATGGGGTGAATACAAAAATGCTTGAATTGTGAATGCACCAAACTATGATGATAGTATATGAGATCATCCATGACATCACTTGAAGTGAAGAAATAAAAATGTAAAATTCATTCTTTGAAATTATGCATCCATTCAAGGAAAAAGAACTGTACAGAGTATTGCTTTGTTGTATATATTCATCTATTCTCGTTTTAACTTTATCAAAAAAGGAAAAATGTATTCTCGTTTTAAATCTACAATGTGCTAGTAAACAAGCCTGGAGACAACCAATCCCAGTAATTGTACTGTGAACTGAAGGATTCTAAGTTGGATTTCTTTTAAAGGAACGAAAGAAAGTGGAGATAATTCATGACATTGTGCCTTATCTATGTCAGTGGTTTATAACTTTATATATCTCCGTACATTACTGGTTTTTACCAATCCACACCTATCATACTTTGATGTTATGATCGTTTTGCTCTAGATATTTCTCGAATCTATCTGAGAAAAGTAATTTGAGACCTTAGAAATTCATTTTAGGATTTTGGGCAATTACTTACAAATCGCAAATAAAAAAAATGAATATGAGCGTTAAGATGGAAAAAAAGGACAATTGGCTAGTATTATTATTATTTTTTTTTTGATGAAACGAGGATTTATTAATAATAGAAGTAGAGTACAGAACAAATTGACTGGTCATCACAACGATGACAATCAGTGTCAACCATTACCACCTGATGCACAAAGGAGACTACACAAGAAGCATTCTAATATTTGGACCTCTCCAGTCTTTGAAACAGTCTGAGTATTGTATAGCGTCTGAAAAGGTAGCAGAGAAGGACGAATGCTTTGCTTTGATCCATGACAATGACCTCAGAAGAACGATATCAAAGATCCTTCCCCAATCCATGTCCTGGTTTTGAAATATGACCCTGTTTCTTCCTAACCAAATGCTCCAAGTTGCCGCATAGAATATAGCCATCCATTATGGTCTTGCTAAAGGCTGAACTGATAGCCCGTACCACTGTAGGAATAACTCTTCCATAGATGATGGCATACACCAGCATACCCCCCACCACTTACATAATTCTGACCATAACCTCCACACCATCCTACAATGCATGAACAGATGATCTCTACTCTCGACCTCCCTCTTGCACAAAACACAACACGCCTCCTGCAAGGAGATAATATTCCGTCGAAGAAGAGAGTTCCTTGTAGCAATGTCGTGCTGAAAGGACATCCACATAAAGCTCTCAAGCTTGGGAGGTGCGCAACCTAACCACACCCAAGGTTTCAATGACTCCGCCTGGGAGAGTGGAAACATGGACAGGTATCCCTCTTTAACCGAGAACATACCGTCTCTAGACTTCCTCCACACCCAACGATCCTCCATATTTACTACTATTCTTACACCTGCAATAAGGCCTCTGATTTTGGCAACATCTTCTTCCTCCCAGGAATACAGATGCCTTCTCCACATTGGCTGCCATACCCTTTGACCATCAGCAAGACTAATAACATCACTGACTGTAGCCTCTTGATCCAACGCAACTGAGAAAAGACAGGGAAAACACAAGTACAGAGCCCCACCGTCTACCCAAGAATCAAGCCAGAATTTGCATTTATTTCCTCACCCAATGGACAAACCTATTGACTCTCCAAGCTTCAATCCATTAGGGCCTGCTGTTTCACCCGACCTGATAATGCCCCTCCAAGTCCTAGATATTGTGCTGGCCTCGAAGCATGGTATGGATCCCACGGAGGGGTATGTGTAGAGATCCTGAATCATCTGAATCCACCCAGGGCGAAAGGGAGATGAGGGGTCGAAGTTGATAAAGCGCCACATCCACTTGAATAATAAGCACCAGTTCTTACACATTATTGTTTCAATCCCCATGCCACCACATAATTTTGGCCTTGCAATTTTTTCCCAAGCAACCATACACAACTTACGTTTGTCACCACCACCATTCCATAAAAAGTTACGTTGAAGGCTCACAATCCTCCTAACAACACCCTTTGGGATAACAAACATGGATAAGTAGTATATAGGAAGGTTACTTAATACTGCCTTTATTAGAGTTACCCGCCCTCCTAATGAGAGGTATTTGCTCTTCCATGTTGCCAGCCTGTTCTTGATTCTGTCTATTACCGGTTCCCACGCCTTAACACATCTCATATTCTTACCAATAGGAAGACCAAGGTAATTAATAGGAAAATGATCATCTTTGCTCAAAAGCTTACCCGCCAGCTCATTTGTCCGCCTCTCGGAAAGATTAATCCCAACAACACTGCTCTTATGGAAGTTTATAAGCAAGCCAGAAAGATTTTCGAAGCATCTCAAGCACCTTTTTAGATTTAGAAGGGACTCCACCTCGTCCGGAATGAAGAACACCGTGTCGTCGGCAAACTGCAATAACGACACATTCACGATACCAATGGACACATCTTTAATGAGGCCTTTATCCACAGCCTCCTTAACAATTGAGGCAAGGCCCTCTGCGGCAATATTGAACAAGAATGGAGAGAGGGGATCACCCTGCTTTAGTCCCTTAGACCCTGTCTTCCTCAAATGATGGACAGCTTCTGCAGTAGTTAGCGAACAATCCTGTTAGAACTCATGGTTCATTGCAGGTTTTGATAATAAACCAATTCAAGATCATGACAAAGAAGAAGCAAAAAGAAATAAAGTCAAACCAATCCTCAAGCACAAGAAACCATTCAAGAACAAAGGATCAAAATGAATGAGTACAAGAATTGAAGAGCCAAGAAAGAAGAGTTAGATCCACAAATTGTACAAGGTATAACACTCAACTCTTCTAGGACATTGGCTCAAAATAAGATAAATTTTGATCATGCATAACATAACATATTTCCAAGCATTAAAA